>OX235274.1:12221089-12284457 GCA_944472155.2 Trichobilharzia szidati | reverse complement strand
TTCTAAAAGCCTGAATGAATATTTTCACTTTATTCGAAGGCCATAATTATGGGACAGGGGATTTAAAAAAACAAGACGGTTGATAATAATCTGACAACCAGAGATTATTTGTGGATAGTGTGATGGGAGTTCGAGTGAAGAGGATGATAGTGAATAGAAATGGCAAATCAAACTGAAACTATTGCGCGAGGAAACAATTAAGTAAATTGTAAGATGAATAATGAGTTTAAAGGAATTAAAGATGCATTGAAAAGGACATTTTTCACCTCTAGATAGATTCTTATTCATGACACGAAATACTCACCAATACAGTGCAAAGTAGATAAATATCGAAAGATTAGACGAGGGTATGTTCCAAGTACTCTATGCAACATATGTCAGACCTCATCTAGAGTACTGCATACAAGCGGCGAGTTCATGCTTCAAAAAGGAGGCACATATCCTGGGAAGAGTACAGAGGGTAGTAACGAAATTAGTTAGTGGTATCTCACACTTTCCTTATGATAAGAGGATGGAGCATTTAAATCTCTTCCCATTATCATACCGAAGGAGGAGAGGCGATTTAATTTTGGCTTACGGTATATTCAAGGGTGATTTAGGGATTGACCTCCCAAACCTTTTCTCTCCCTTTAGGATACATTTACGAGGTCACCTAAAGAAGGTGCTCAAACCGAGGTCGAATAAAACACGTGTGGAATTTAGACTCTCCCATGGAGTGGTAAACGACTGGAACTCCTTACCTGATACACTAGAAACAGCTCCATCGATGAACGCTTTCAAACAGAAACTGGATATCTGCAGATATATATATAGCGAGGATTAACATAGGCAACAAGAGCCTTCTATATTTATAATCTGAATCTGAATCTATCCTGTTGATATCAACTACAACCACATTTATCATTTCACGTGTATTTTTGATAGGAAGTACATGTGTAACAACAGAAGGCAAGAGTCAGGCAACAGATCATTTATTAAGGAAATCAACGCATATTTATATATTTTCATGTACATTACTATGGATATGTAAACAAACAAACACAGTCTTCCGATTGGTTGTTTCTCACGTAAAGTTAATCTTTCATCTATTTGTGACTGTTTTTTGAATGTCAAATCCTCTATATGTTAACTGCATCCGCCTACGCAAAGTATGCTGTGGTCGGTTTTGAATCAATCTTTGTTCACATTTTCTCACGACAAATCTTGGGAACGTAAATATTGACGTAAATTACTGTCTACCAATTTGGCTAGTAGACAGCTCTCACCACACACGGAGAGGACGGAAAGGAGAACTAGATGTTCTAAGTATATTCCTAACGATACTGATATGAAAGTAGGAGTTTGTTTACCAGTCCAGTCGCTAAGCACCTGACTTATATTGAGGGAGGGTATTCAGTCGAAATCTATCCAGCCTTCACGATTATCAATATTTAGAGACAACCCTGTCTGCAGCGCTTTGTAGAAGCCATTACAATAAAATGCTCTTCAACCTGATCTTTGTATACAGAAAGGTAGTTTGATTAATCTCGCGCCACCGTGATAACCACAGGTTTCTGTTCTGCTTCTGTGTTGCGTCACAATTTCGTTCTTGATTATGACTCACAGGGTTGAACTCACTATTATTCTTCCCATGTGCTCTAACGTTTGATTGCGTAATCATTTCACTACTACTTGAAATTCATTTCACTCCTTCCTTTTGAACGTTCCATCACATAAAGTTAATATAAACTTTGGTTATCACATGATTAACTATCTTGTATACTTATCTCTTGTTCCACAGCAAAGCACTTTGAATTGACACAAAAATAATTTTTGAACTATGTTATGTGAAGGCTGTAGATACTATCCAGTTGTCAAGACTAAAGTTGATGGAACGAGATTCGATCCGTCGGACTCACTGTCTAGAAGTCAAATGCTTATAAACCAATATTCCACGTCTTTACCGTCATGTGCGTTACCCAGTACTCATTATCTATCATCCATCGTACTAATGATGTTTGCAGAAAAACGTTTTGCACCTTTCATTATAATAATAATAACAATAATAATAATATATTCTCATTTTTTACATGAGGGACGCCAGTTTACAGGCATCATCAATATGATAAATCACATATACGATTAGTAAGCATATTTAATAATAGTAATTTAATGAAATACATTTTTCCTACCTGTGTAGGACATACCAATTTTACAGGCATGGATAAGTATTACTTAAATTACATAAATTTGGTTCATGGTTAAATTTTCTATAGTTTGGTTTGTAAGGATTAGTTATGTTTTACGAGTTGATCACGGACTGATATCAGTTAGAGAACCATTGAAAACCAGGGAGTACTGGACAGCTGCTGTTTCATCCTAGTTTGGGAATCATCGGCAGTACGCACCCACTGGGATTCGAACCCAGGACCTTCCGGTTACAAGGCGAGCTCGTATATCATTCAGCCACTGGGACCCGATTCAATGGCTCATGAATTCTAACTTCTACCAATTCGTGATTTTAGCGCCACCCCAACTATTGTCGTTGGTGGGACATCCATCCACACACGTGGCTTCTAATTGCACCTCACTGGTCACGACTTCTCACTAGAACTACAGGAAGCTCCAACCTGTAGCAAGTCACTAGCGAGCATCAGAATAATTTTCTATAGTTTGGTTTGTAAGGATTAGTAAAACATGGTTAAATTATAAGGTTTCAGTTATTGTGTCTATGGGAACTATATGATAACTAGTCATTCAGTGGAGCACATCAAGAAATATAGAAATATTGTCTTCGCATTACCAAAAAAACCCAGGTATGTTTTGGATGGATTACAAATAATTGGGAAAAAATAAAGCTTGAAGTAATTCCTCCCTATAACTTTGGTGTGTACAGCATCGAGTCTTATTCTTGATTTATATCCAAATTTGATAATAATTTAAAATAAGTAATACACTTGTATACTTTGGTCAGCATTTTCTTCGTAACATCACAAGTGAATGGTACTCAATGTAGACTAATTATAATGACAGTTTATATTTTCTTATAAACGGGTGTTTTCAAGAAATGCAAGCTATTTTTGCAGACACGATCAGTTATGTTTTATTTTTATTTTTTATTTTTATTTTGGTTACAGCTTGATGCCACACCGTATTTTCAGTACAAGTATGGCATTTTCAGCATGGATATCGGTAGCCCAAATTTTGCAGGCCGACCATAGATATCGGGTGTGCGCCGGCAGAGGCTCGAACCTCGGACCATGTGCATGGTCGACCAGAGTCCTAACCACTGTGCCACCGACGCACAATCGTGAAGTATTATAAATCAATACTTTTTTATTGGTATAAAGGTATATTTCACAACTGTAATCCAGATTGCGTCGTTGGTGAAGGCAATGCGCAAATCACGAGGGAATTGTAAGATATGGGATCAATAATGTTTGCAGATCATTTGTCATTGTAAATGGGCAAATATCTACATTCTTCATTCTCATTCAAAAAGTTAAATGGAAGCTGAAATGGTGAGAGACAAAAGAAGACAAACAACAACAACGCAAAAGAAAGCAAGTGGAGTACTTAGAGAGTGATTAATATGTATATATACATTTATATTCTGTTTAGTAATTATAGTTATTTTGGTGCACTAACTAACTATTTCCGTGATGCTAACTTTTATATTGTGTGAACTAATATTATTGTCCTGTGTAAAAATGTATATCATGTACTTCCAATAATATAAAAATTTATAACTGTAGTTTGTTGTAACTACACGTCTAATGAACTTAAAATATCTACGTGGGTTGAAAAAGAGGGTGTAGGATTCAGACACAGAAGTGCATTGTCATCTTTGAGCAGTCTGGTGACTGAGGAGATGAACACTGCGAGTGTGTTTGCATCGCGCACATCAGCTGGTAGTCTATTCCAAATGACTGAAAACTTATTTAAGAAGAAGTTGTACCGCATGTAAGTCTGACAATGCTCTATAGCAGCTAGGTTGTGGTGATTTCTAAGATTGTAACTGATGACAGCGGTAGGTTTAATTATTGGTTCGGAGGAGTGCACGAGCAGATTAGTTAGCTTGTAGTAAAAAATTAGGTTCAGCTTAAGACTTTGAATACATGCTTTTGTGTAAGCAGTGGATGAACGGTTGACGGTCTCGCCTTGTAATCTGAAGGTTTTCGGTTGCATCCCCACTGGGGCCCCAGGTTCCTACTTCTCAACAATCAAAAACTTAGGACGAGATGACTGTTATGCGCTGCTTGCTACATAAACTTCTGTGTTTCAATAGTAGAATATTAGCCAGGAGTTTTGTGGATGGTCAAGGTTTAAGCCTCAGTCAACGCAATCCTTAAACTTCGCCTAGTTTACTGGTGTGAAATAGGCCTTGGAAATTGGGAAGCTAGGGTATCGAGGTTAGTAATATCATCCCTAATGAAAATTCAAAGCCTGAAGATTTATGTTCAACTCGTAATGCGTGAAGTTTGATCACGGAAGCGAACGAGTCACAATCATCTACCCATCAACAGAAAAGCTTCCGTGATCAAACTTCACGCATTACGAGTTGAACATAAATCTTCAGGCTTTGAATTTTCATTAGGGATGATATTACTAACCTCGATACCCCAGCTTCCCAATTTCCAAGGCCTATTTCACACCAGTAAACTAGGCGAAGTTTAAGGATTGCGTTGACTGAGGCTTAAACCTTGACCATCCACAAAACTCCTGGCTAATATTCTACTATTGAAACACAGAAGTTTATGTAGCAAGCAGCGCATAACAGTCATCTCGTCCTAATTTTTTGATTGTTGAGAAGTAGGAACCTGGGGCCCCAGTGGGGATGCAACCGAAAACCTTCAGATTACAAGGCGAGACCGTCAACCGTTCATCCACTGCTTACACAAAAGCATGTACTCAAAGTCTCATAATGAAAGGTGCAAAACGTTTTTCTGCAAACATCATTAGTACGATGGATGATAGATAATGAGTACTGGGTAACGCACATGACGGTAAAGACGTGGAATATTGGTTTATAAGCATTTGACTTCTAGACAGTGAGTCCGACGGATCGAATCTCGTTCCATCAACTTTAGTCTTGACAACTGGGTAGTATCTAAAGCCTTCACATAACGTACTTCAAAAATTATATCTTTCAGCTCAAAGTGCTCTACTGTGGAACAAGAGATATGTGTACAAGATGGTTAATCAATTGACAACCAAAGTTTATATATACTTGATGTGATGGAACGTTCAAAAGGAAGGGGTGAAAGGAATTTCAAGTGAAAGTAAAATAATCACACAATCAAACGTTAGAGCACATGGGAAGAATAATAGTGAGTTCAACCCAGTGAGTCATAATCAAGAACGAAATTGTGACTCAACGTAGAAACAGAACAGAAACCTGTGGTTACTAGAGTAGTGCTAGATTAATCAAACTATTTTTCTGTATACAAAGATTAGGTGGAAGGGCATTTTATAGCAATGGCTTCCGCAAAGCGATGCAGATAGGGTTGTCTGTACATACTGAAAATCGTGAAGGCTGGTTTGATTTCGACTGAATACTTCCCACCAATATCAGTCAGGAGCTTAGCTATTCGACTTTTAAGCAAACTCCTACTTTCCTATGAATATTGTAAGGAATATACTCAGAACATCCAGTAGATGTTCTCGTTTCCGTCCTCTCCATGTACTTGTTATCAAAAGTACACCTGAAGTCAAGGTGTGACTGGAGGTTTCTGAGTTCACTCTTTTTCTGTCTCAGGATTCTCATATAACTACACGCAGTGGACAGTGAATCTCACAACCTCAGCATGTTTTGGGGTAATTGACGTTTTCTGCTGGTAGGGGACCTAATATTAGGAGTAATTGGCCAATTCCGATGGAACCTGCCTGTTGTCGTTTATTCTCTTGGATCCAGGTGTTGTGGTGCTCTGTTTGACCAAACTAGCCTACACGTATGTCCTAGTACTTCTTCGCGTTTATCATTGTGTCCTAACCTTGTGATTCCTTGACATCCACAACGTTAATCAAAAGGCACTTAAGGAGCAGTACGAACTTGTATTAGTGCAGTAATCAAAATTCAAAAGTTGAGCGAGTACAAATGTATAAATTATTAACTCGCAATCTTTAGAGTGATAAACAATGCGGAGTCCAATTACATAGTGAAAGTATACTACGATGATGAGTAATAAAATGGGTTACTACAAAGGTAGGACACTTGGGTGACACTGAATGTCATTCTCAGTAATGCATCGCTGTGTTGTCACTGAGGCTTGTGGTCGTATTAAGACCACAGTTTGCTACCTGCTTATGGTTTGAGGTCTGCTTTCGCAGTATCTGGTGATTCCTCCCAATCTATTTGTAGTCCCGTACCACTGTTGAAGTACTAGGGCCAATTGTTCCCGGGAGTTGAATTTTTCACTAAGCAGCCAATCAGTGAGAGATGAGCGGGTTGGGGTAGCCGGAAAATCGAGATTGCTCTGGCGGCACCAAAAACCATCTGGGGTGTCAGCCGTCTTCATCACTGCACTTCATGTGTATGTTTCTCGCAAGCAGTGCCAGTTTCCAGCTCTGGAGCACCGTGTGTGACCATAGAGGTAGAGGCACCAGTTCCGGTGACCCCCTCACCATTTGCCTGTCAGCCCATGGCCTGTCATTTTCCACTCCTGTGCTGGAACTCCTGTCGATAACTGGTACCTGAGCCATTAACAGTATCGTTTCAGCCTCTCCGGTAGAGCCTAGTGTCACCCTAAATGGAGGTGGCTTACCTTGGGTTGCCTGAACACCCTGTACAGCCTGCAAAGTTTCCCTGAAATGATTTCCGGACCTAATTTATTGCACAAATTGGACCATTATTCGTGATCAAACAGGACCCTATGTTCAGACGAACCATCATTGTACTTGGGTACATTGAACAGGATAGAGGAATCCGATCGACTGACCTCAGACTTAGGTTTTGTTTTTGTCTGTTTGTTCTCCTTTGTAGGGTCAGCCACTTTAGACTTCATCAAGTTCTCACTAGTCTTCGCTATATTGCCATTCTTGCAAGTGGATGCAGATGGTGCTTTGGCAATTGTGTCTTCCTCTGCCGTTCCAGATGTAACCTACGGAGTCCTCAGTCTATGAAGATGTCAAAGTAGTTGAAGAACGAACGATCAATTCATGGTTGTTTGCTCAAACCCAACTCCATATTTTGGCGGGAGTCATCGATACTGCAGTCATCGTTCTATCGTTCGCTGTTTGTTAGAAGACAGAGAAAAACTATCAGAAGTATTATTGTGATTAATTGTTATAACATTTATCCTTAGACTTTGTGTACAATAACCTTGTGGTTGGTTCTGTATTGGCGCAAGAATATAGGATTCTTGAATCACCAATTTGTGTTCTGGTTTTTCGCGTTGGTTATTGACAATAGTTTCTGAAAGTCTTCTAAGAACAGCGTTAAGTCCAGGGTAGTTAGACCTGGACATTGATAGTTTCTGATAGTTTTTGGAAGTACTTGCTGTATTTGGTGGCGATTCGGCTTTCGTTGCGTCTACAAGTCTTCTTTGAACAAGTGATATTTGGAACTTCTCTGGATCGTCTGGTTAAGTTCAGTAATGCCTGGGCCAAGGAAAGGACGAAGCACTTTGGAGGCAGACGACAAAGTAAGTCTTGATGATTTGTCTAATGTATGTAATGTTATACCTGATGTTGTGTTGGACAAGCATGATGTGCCAGCCAGGGAGATAAGTTGCTTGAAGCCACCGAAGTTCTAGCCTAGGTGCCTTGGAGGAAATCCTGCTGACTTTCCTCACTTTGCGAAAGAAATCGAAGTCATGCTAGAGGGTCTGAAACTAAGTGATGAAATGAAACTAATGTACTTGTTGAGGTATTGAGCCGGAAGTGCGGCGAGTGCAATACAGTGCTGCAATTTTCTGCCACCTAGGGGGGGATACACGGAGGCTATGCGTATCCTGCGTCAAAGACTTGGAAGACCTTCGATGACTGTGAGGAATGTATTCGAGGCTGTCAAGAGCAATGGTAGTCAATTACGAGATGACTCTAAGGCACTCACTGAGTTTTTGGATAATCTGATGACCTACAAGAATACGTTCGTTTCGATGAATTGCATGAGTGATCTGAACTCGAGTTCTGTCCTAGAGGTGATAGCGAGACGCGTACCTACTCGACTGCAAAGGAAATGGGTGAAGATAAGCTCTCGTATAGAGGATGAAGGTTTATAGCCAAAGTTCGATGATATTCTGAAACTGGTGAAAGACAGTGTTAACCAGTCTATGAGCAAGTCCGCCAGTATACTGCATCTCATCTCTGGAATAGAGAAGTCAGAGAGCAAATTGCAGTCATTTATGACGAAAGGGTCTCGGAGAAGTGGATATCGAGAAAGCTGTATGGTGTCTAGTAATCCATACAAACTTAATGAATGTGACAGCTTTCGTGGGACGTCCCCAACAGATAGGTTACAAGTTGTGAAACAAACGCGGATGTGTTTTACACGTTTGCAAGAAGTGCATACAAAAGCGAACTGTGAAGCAGTGAACAAGTTTAGTGGTAAGCTAAATGTGAAATCAGGTTATGACTCCACAAGTTTTCAAGGTATTACTAGTCAGAGTAAAGGTATAAAACCTTTAAGGATTCATGAGGAAGAACCCAAATCATCTACTGCTGTTATTAAAGAGGTTGAAAATGATAAAGTCGACCATATAAACGGCGATGAAGTGAGTATTTGTGATAATGATCAAGAAAGTGCACATTTGTCTTTGGCTGATCATGATGAGACGAGCGGAATGCCTACTACTACTGAGTCAGACAAAGGTTCTGTACAACCTGAACGTGAAGTAGAATTAAGGGCAGATGCGGTTGCAGAAGGTATGGATACTAGTGAAACCGTCAGTGTAAATGATTCGAGTGTAGCCCAACTATCGACAGATGTTAAAGCTGAACTGGTGCTAATAATGAAAGATAGCAGTGATGGTAATCTTGCGGTTAGACAACCTTCTAAAGGTCGAATAGCAACAGCTTCTGATGCACCGCTAAGTCCAACTTCAAGTGGTGTCAGTCAGTCGTCGTTGGTGTTGTCATATGCAGTAAAAGAGCCATCCATGAACCAACGTGTCTTATGCAGTGATTTTGATAGTGTCGGTCCGTTCGAAGGGACGAAAGTCAATGGCCAGTTCAGTGACGATAAGCTAACTGTGTACAAGAGGGTAACTGTTAGACTGACTTGCAAGAATAAAGGCAATTCAGGTTTCAAACTACTATTTGAATGTTATTATCTTTGGTGCAATCTACTCTGTGCCTTCGCTTGGTTGCTCAGATACGTCATATGTTTGTTAGTCATCTACATTCCACGATACAATGTCATGGGCGTGTTACCATTCAGAGTTGAGGATATAGATGTTGGAAAGAGGTCAGCAAATGAACTCAACGACGATTTTCCAACTTAGGGCGTCAACCTGAGAAGGGCTGTAGGCGTACTGCTGTAAGTCCTACAATTCTTCAAGCATAGTACGTCGAAGCGCAGTCCAGCATACTTGGTGTGTTGTTTTGTACATATGTTCATTTTGTATATATTGATTTGGTGTCATCTTTCATCTATTTGTTGGTTAATATTGTTTGTGTTCGGACATTTTCCACCTGAGAGGGGTTGCAGGCGAAAGTCCTGTGATTCTTCAAAGGGATTACATCAAGACATGTTCTACGAGGTTATGTGTACTGTTTGTATATATGCATGGTTTTTCGTATCAATTGGTGTTTTTGGATTCATTGTGTTTATTTGTTGTTTTCGTACTTTGTTGTATTGTATAATTTTGTTAAAATTTCGTCGTGCTTACTTCTGAAGTTGTTTCGAGTCTTCTACATCTGTGAATGAATTGATCAATGTTAAAGACAGCAGATGAGTTGTATACTCCGACAACACAACTGGTTTTGAGGTCTCTTGATGTCTCCAGCGTTTCTCGTTTGTTTTGCTGTGTGTTACACACTGGCTTCCAATGGATGCAGATGTAGCGTCATGTCCACCTGGTATTGCCTCTGCATTTTCAGTGCTAGAATGAGGCAATGTAGGCGTAGTACCAGAACAGGTGAGATGTACACGGATCTTTGGAATCGGCAGGCGAGATGAGGTTGATGTCCCTGGGTTATTGTCTCCTCTGACTGAAGCCTTTGTGATCACAGAATATGGTATTTTAGTGCTTCTTTTGAGGCTACTTTCAACCGCCATATAAACAATCACTATGACTTATGCTATATACGAATAAGAGACAGCAACAGCACCTGCCTAATAGAACAAGAACAAAATGTCTGATAAAGTGCAGGATAAGGAAAAGAAAAGGTTTTCGACTTTACCTAGTACTTTTTGGTTACTCGGCTTCACAACAGTCACGTGGCAGACCAGTAATCTTGTTTATCTGAACGAGTGGGGAAGATGCTGCTACAGATGTAGCACGTGAAGCTTAGATAGTAGTTCGAGACATCTGAACTCACCACACAGAGATTTGATATGGAAGTAATGGTTGAATTTAATTCGCCGGCTAGGAAGATCAGGTTTCGCAAGGGGATAGGCCACGAAATAGGTAGTAACCGCTCTCCCTTCTAACTAGTTACCTGATCAGTTTGTTTGGAGCAAACATATGCAAGTCATTTGGTCATCAATTTTCAAAAAAGCACAGTCTAAGGAAACTTTTTAAGAAAGAAAAACTAAAAATCAACCTTAATGTCAGGTAGCGAAACTTTCGTTTGTATTTTGCTGTATCACGTATTTTCTATCAAGCTTGAATGATGTACGCTTCCGAAGGCATTTCGCGTCTCTTGTTTTTGTATTTGGATTAAGCGATAGTGGAGCTAGAATCGCCGAATGAATTTCGACACACTGAGATGATCCACACCAAAGTGTGCCTGAACTGTGTGGTGACTCATCTAGTGATCATGCGGACAAGGATTATTCGTCATATAGTCATCAGAAGTGTCAGGGTGTACTGAAATTGGGCAGCAGCCTCCCATGAAGGAGAGCTTGATGTCCACACCTATGTCCACCACTATTCCCGCCTAGGAATGGCGAGTGCAAGTAGCGAAAGGGACTGCTGCTAGACATGCAGGAGGATGTCTAGAGGAGAGCACCAAGGCAGGCAGATGTGACAGTTACCCACGTAGATGTCGTTACGATAGGCAGAGTCTAGACAGTAAGATGTTAAAAAGACTGAAACTTGAAGAATGAATCAATCGGCCAATTTCGCTATCTTTTTCGATATATGGTAACATGCACAAGTGGGATGAGCATATGCCTCCGAATTCAATCACGTCCATGGTTACGCAGGTCATCACTGCACTAACTTATAGTGGCAGTTAGTGAAAAAGGGATGAGTTACTTTCCTATGGGGAGTGGTAGTTTTCGGATATATTCAACAGATGAAGTCATTTGTTGGTGAGAACTAATTTCCTGTTCGTCTAAGTCATCAACATCTGCTGTGTCTTTAACGACCATTCCTTGAGGCAAGACGGAGGTGATATGGTCAGTAGCATTGCTGCATATCATGCTGATGTTTACTCGTGGATATTTATACAATTGAGCTAACTTTATAAATCCATTGTTGGTCGATTAGTAAATCTTCATGTTACACGCCTCACCCTCAACATCAACTCAGGCTGAAGATGAGTTTGTTTTATTGTCCATAAAGCTTATTCACAGTTAAGGTGAACTACATTCCGTAAATGATAAATGGAGTTACTAACAAGAGCTTTTCTGTCACATTTGGAAAGTTACAATTAATTGTCTAACGCACAAAATCCTTTCAGAAGAAATGACTTGATCTTAACAATTTTGTGACAGCACTTGGGTCTGGGGGAAGTTCGAGGCACATCGATGGTGTTTTCATAACCTCTATGGACAGAAATGATTACCGAATTTCAAGTTTCTGGGATGACAAACATCTTGCCCAACTGGAGCAAGAATTTCGTTGTAGGTAGCAATCATATAAGAATTGTCTTTCTGGATAGTGGTGAGCAGTGTCCTAGTACACGGTGTTGTTCTCTGGTCGCTCTACTTTACTGTACCTATCAGCGAATTACCTGAACTCGCCAAATTCACTGTTGATCCCTGACCAGATGACCTGAAAGTTTACAGCAGCTTGAAGGTGAATGCGGTATCTCTGAAATGTCAACAGGACCTAAACATTTCCCACATTGATGGAAAACTGCGTCTTCTTCACCATGAATATAGGGCACACATTATCACAGCACACGACATACAGGGATTACCATTCCATTCAATTCGGAGGTATGAGGACTTAGGTATAAATGTAAGTCGTAACCTGAAAACTACACAGAGGTTCTGCACAGTGACGGCATCTGTCTCTGGATCCCTGTAGGCAGTAAGGATGCACCTCTCTCGAACCACCAGTAAAATACCCACTACTCTACATTTATCTGCGGCGAGGTCAAAATTAGAAAACTGCATCCGGGCTGTAAACCCTTAACTAAAAGAAAGAAGGTATTTAAGAAATCCGATACACATTTCCTGATATGACCTACATTTGATGTGATCAGTAACTTAGCCGACTGAATCTCTCCTCTCAGTATCATGGGAAGAGAGGAGATCTTACCAGGATGATCAAAATCCTAGGGAGTGACTGAAGATATTTTCTAACTTCCATGTACCCTACAGGTAGATAGGAATATCTCCGAAGATACGACTGGTAAGTCCAAAAGCCTAAAAACTATGCTGCTGTGGGGTAATGGTCTCTCCACCATGTCATAAATCTCGAGTTCCAAGACGAAAAGAAGAGTAAACTAAAAATGGAAATCGTGCACGCCATACATGACAAATCAAGTCATTGGTTATTCCAGGTCACTTCGATGGTTCTCTAGTGGAATCACTGGTGCCAACTACTATGTCATAACTTCACCGGCGTAAATGATTCCTGAAACCTTTCATTCTTTATCCAAATGTGAATTTGAATATTTTCCTCACTTCTGCTATTGGACATTTCATACCTTCGACATTGAGTCTGAAAGAGCGCAGCACAAATTAGAAACACGTTTTCGTTATAAATGCTCACTTGCAATTACAGAAAATGTAGACAGCTACTAGACACCGATGCCATCGCCACCAGTTGTCAGCATATCTTCTGTGCAACACACAGTCCCCTTCATCTGAAAACCTCTGATGGCATGTTTCAATGTCCAGCCTGCAAATCCAGACTGCATGAGAATTCAGATATATATGAAGTGAGATTTACCCTCCTACCTTCTCACCTATTCAGGTTAACTTACAACCATGTGAACAGTTTCGAAGCATGATTCTGATGGGACAAACTCCCGAAACAGTACTAGACATATGTCGCAGAGCTATTGCATTTTACTCCACACAAACTGCTCAGGAAGTCAAATATTTAGAGTATGTCATTTACAAGCTCCAGGAAAAGTGCAAAGGTATGGAAAGTCAGTTCAAGTCTCTGCTGAGCAACTATGAGCAGAAGATCAAAAGCCTCCAAAATGAGAGGGATTCTGTAAGTCGTGTTTAGTATAATCTATTTTTCTTTCAAGTTACAGAAGGAGTGTGAAGAATTGCGAGATAAGCTTGTCTCGTCAAGTCACAAACTCTCGAAGCTGGAAAGTGACTTAAATCAGTTGAATTTATCGAGAAGATCAGGATCCAGTCATGCACTTCCTGATTCTGGCCACTCCAATCTATCATCAGACACGCTACATCGAAAGTTTCCCAGGTGTTCACCTGACTCAACACGTCCGAGTCCATTTAGCGTGAACAGTCAGTGCTCACAAATGTCTTTCTGCAGACGACCAGAACCCACCACATCCACCAACTGTTTTCTCGGTAACACATCACGTCAATCAACACCGAATCTAGTATTCCCTAATCACTTCCTCAATGGCGGCATCCGAGATTTAACCAACAACGCTCGGAAATCGTTTTACAAATGAAAATAACTTCTGAAATGTTACGTTTTGATAAAGGTATAAAGATTTTGCTAAGAATAAATCACTGTCATTTAAATTTGTTGACTTTTCAAACATAACAATCTCTATATGTTTGGTTTTAGAGGGAAGATATCAGTAAGTCTAGGGAATAATTGTGACTTAATTTGAGAAACGAACGCATGTCGGTGGAAATAAGTTTGCCAAAACTTTTTGATGATAGCAGACTGAACTGTCGATACACCCGATATCTATGGTCGGCCTGTGAAATTTGGGCTACCGATATCCATGCTGAAAATGCTATACTTGTACTGAAAATACGGTGTGGCATCAAGCTGTAACCAAAATAAATAAATAAAATAAAGATTGCAATTATCACAATTGTCGATAAAGTGTCAAACTATTTACCTGTCAATATAGTGTATAAAATCGTTATGGATGATTGAAGAATCACATTAACTCGAATTTGCCAGCAGAAACGTACAAACGTTCTCAGAGAAAAAGTGGTTTTTGAAATTTTCAGCTGGTTTCCATTCCAAATATCACTTCAATTGAGATGTAATTACAAAAGTTATTGTTGAAGATAGTTATGCTAACAAGAGCTTTTCAGAGGAGAAGAAACTCAGTGCACTTAATCCTGTTAAAAAGAAACTTACAGGTACTTTGGATTGTGCATTCCCAATCTTTTCAGACAGTTCTATTTGATGTTTGGAAATATTAGTCAATTTTTGTGTTATGACAAGTCCAGTATACCCTTTGTAATCACCTTCTAGGTCATTGTTATATAGTGTTCAAGAGATGTGTCTAAGGAAGCAAGTGAAGTTAACTATTTTCAATGAATAATTAGTCAACAAAGACGTGATGAGAGTAAATAATTCCACAAAATTATTGACCTACAGCACTCATCACTCAGAGTCAGGTTCTGTTTAAGTTGACTCGTCTAGCTAAAGGCTCGCAGTCAAGCATCTCTACCATTTGGTATGCCACCCCGCTACACTCAATCTTTTCTCCTCTCGTGCACGATCCCTAGCTATTTAAAGCAACCATCTTCGCACTGTGATTTGAATGGCGAAATATATTTCGTATTTTAGATGATCAATAAGGTGTTTTCATTTGACTGTGGACAAAGCAGAACAAACACTAGAACTTTCGTTAGTTTACGTCGTACTTTCCGTAAATGTCAACAATCCTTCATCTCCTAGAAAGTGAATGGATATCAAAACCACTTCTCATCTTCTTTCATGAACAATATTTTACTGACTCACATTATTTACCTCAGTTTTTTCGTCCAGACTTTCTAATGGATTTCGGCCTCTGATATAACCATTTGAGTTGAAATAATAGCCAGGTATCTTGTAGAACTTGTTTACCTGGCTCGTTGTAACCTCAGTCAAACCTGAATATTCCTTGCGAGTCAGGGTAATTGAGTATCTTTTTTTATTGACTGTCGTCTCAATTCCTGGATACCTTTACATTTAGACAAATGAGAAGTATATTTGTATAAATCTTAGCTATGTTGGAGTAAATAGTTTCAAAGTTTCGTTTGGAAAAACGGAACTGAACTGTCCCAAGGAAACAATAGAAGTTATAACATCCGTTTTTACTCGCTACCCAATGTTGGTAGAACCGATAGGTTAATTTCTTGATTGGAGTTCATATAGACGTCTAAATCTAGAATGCAGATATTTATACCCGCATACCGATAATTTTACACCTTAGACTAAACATATGATAATGGCTTCTTAATGACTTGTCTAAATTTGTAACGTTACTACCTGCAAAGACACCGATTGGTGAGAAATGAATAATCTCTTCTGTAACTCCTTCACTAGACTCTACACTCTGATGCCCATAATAATAGATAAAGAATTGTTATTATTAACAACATTTACGTTCTTCTGAGTAACATCGAACAAGTATTATTAGTGTGGTGCAGTTGAAAAGCATTTAAAAGTCATAATACATATCAGTAACATAGTGAACTGGATATCAGACAAGCTGAGTAAAGTAATAAAATGGAATTTTATGGATTTATAGTTTCCACAGTAGGATAGCAAGATTGTTTGAATCTATCTCACATTTTCATTAAAAGCTCTGGTTGTTTTGAGTGAACTGCACTGAACTTTGTTGTCTGCAGTATTCAGTACCTGATCTGATTGGAGTAGGTTGTGTAGTATTGACTTGCTGGTGGTTTTTACTAAACTTTTATTCAGTTATACTAGTGAGTGTTCGTGAGTACGAAAACCAAATTCCTAGAGCAACGGCCAATGTAACTAGCTCCACAAGAGCAGTTGCATTGATAGATACAGTAAGAGTTGGCCAGTCATGTTAATTTATTGTTCAGCAAAGGGATTACAAACGGTTGTGTGGGAAATTTGAGATGCAGCTTACCGGCGATTTGGGTTCTTCAAGTAGGCTTTCTCACCTTGTTGACTATCTTACCGGGTGCATCACTTTTCATTTGGAGTTTCATGCATCATCTTTTCAATCAGCTGGCGATGTCGGCTACGACGCCTGCATATTGAACATTCCCAGTGAGAATGGAGAAACAGCCCCAAAGATTGTCAGTATAACATCCAATTGGATGTGAGCCAGTCACCTGACAGTTTACACAATTCAGAGCTTAGGTCTCAAAATCCGTGGAGGTTTACGTGACACTTTTCAATATTCAGTCTTTGCTTAAGGACTCTGTGGTATTTGTATTGTCCTAAATCAGTGAACCAATTCCCTTCTTTGAAAATATAAAACCAGTGTTACATCCTTGAATTGTGAGTATCCCCCAAAGTCAAAGGAATTTTCAGCCTAGAACTTCTCACTAAACTGGAGCTGGGTAAGTTACAGAACTTCGTAAAACACACCTATATGTGGGAAAGGCAAGAATGTAAAGGAAATACAATGAATGTAAGTGTACGGAAGCAGGAACAATTATGGAAGGAATAGTCGGAATTTACTTGATCTTAGGCGTAAATGCATTTGTTCCATTGGGAAAACTGTTCAGCCTTGCCACCAACGGACTCCAATCACTGGTTCTTAGAGTCTCAGTAACCGTGAACAGGAGGTGCACACCTCCATAATTGACTAGCTAAAATCACAGGCTGATGCCTGGTTTTAGATTTACCACTCATAATTCCTTTCCAGCCACACTCAAGGTCAGCTAAGGTAGCTCAATGAGGAAGGCCAGGTCTTGGCCTGCATAACACCAATGTCTTAGCTATACCAATCTATACAACTTCCCAACCACGTCAACTGAGTCGCTGTTTACCATTAACCTAAACATAATATTACTCACCAATATAACGTCGGGTAACACAGGAGATAGAGTGTATAGACCTATGTTCGAAGGCGACTAGTCTCTTCAGACACTGTAATTTCAGTGGTTGTGAAGAAGTGTTTGGCAAAATGCTGTACAAAACATAGGTCTTTTGATCAATAGCTGGATTTGGCTTAGTCCCACGAGCTCTAAGATTTTGTTAGCAGTAAATCCAATTTTTGGGGTGACAAAACTTTCAAACGAATGAAATGGCCAACAGGCCAAACCATTTCACTCCATATTCTTCAAGTAGGATTTCGTGAGAACCAGTCCTGTGGCATTATCCTGCCTCTTACAGTGGAAAGTCACACAATATTTTCTCTAATTAAAGTGTTCAAAAGACGATGAATAACTTTCGGTGGATCATTATACACTGGGCTGAAATTTGAAACCACCATTTGGATTAGATCACTTTCACAACTGCTATTTAGATATTCGTCACTAGTGGGTCATTAAGGTCATGGATTTATTCTTTAGTTCTAGTACAGGCTTTACTCTGTCATTCCGCAGGTTTGTCATCCTCTCCAAGCAGAGGAGCATCAGTTACCTCGAGACTGGAGATAAAGATTGGTAAATAATGCAAATTATCACAAAAACTGGGCCTTTCTCAAACCGCCATAATAATTTTAGTATTACATTCAAAAATCCGAAATTCGTAATTTGATGTTGCCTAATTCTTACAAAGAAATAGTTTACAAACCAAATCTTAATAACTCCCATCAATAGTGTTATGTATTCATCCGATTGCTTGAATAAATGACTTTATATACTCCTCTTTCATGGTCTGGTGAATGGCGATTTTCTTAATCAGTGTCCCATAATATTATTATTTATCACTATTCCCTTGATTTCCAGGTAGAACATAACATTCTAGCTGTACACCTCCATTCCATTGCGTTGTCGGCACTCCACTCCAGCTGGCTTCACAATCTTTCAATTAATCCTGGCATGATGTGCTTCATATCACACTCTGACCCGCCAAAGTATCACTTATCGTTTCCCATTCAGGTTACAAACAATTGTGTGCTATGGGCATGATGCTAGTCAACTGTCCCCTCAGAGTTTGTCCAATTCATCTTAACTTTCTCCTGCATATTTTTGGAATGATAGATTTTTGACTGGTTTCTCTGAAGAGTGACTTTATGCTTGTGGTTTCAGGCTGGCCATCAAAACTTCAGTGTCAAGAAAGTGAAGGCGACAGGAAATGAAAGTCTATATCCTGTTGGGAAATGCGTTCCATATAGGGCTTTCCGAGACTCTGAACTATATACAAGCAACGCCTGATTTAATATTAGTGTGGAAGGTCCAGACCATGTTTCATGTTCTCAGTTCAGCAGACTTCCACATTGATTTCATAGTAATGAAGGTTTGTTGTTTGCTTCCTACTCTGATGAGTTCCTACTTGGCTTTGTCAACCTGATCTATTAGACCAGTAGCTGAATCATGCTGGCCAGTTAAATGACGAAGTTCACATAATTCTGTTAACTTCTCATTCATGATTCACATAAATCATGCTGTGTCATGTGTGTGGTGTGTAGTGCAAAGGGTTCCACAATTGTAAAATATCTTCGTTCACTGTAAGCAAAATTCTAGGGATTAGATCACTTGAATAATGCATGGGTATTTAAAGGAAGGCAATTCACTCAGGCCGAAAAATAGCTTGAATCTAGTGTGTAATGAAACAGGGTTGAGAATAATTCAACAATGAACTTTTCACTAATGCACGAATGGTAGTTATTTATTTTAACTGACTGTAAATGCCCATTAAAATTTTCAAAAGAATGGATACTGGACAAAGAATACGCTTTTCGATAACGCCATCATCAGGCTCTACAGTTATATATACATAACAGTAATGAATGAATTAGTGTTATGATCAACATTAATTCTGTTTAAATAACGTCGAATCAATAATATCAATAGATCACAGCTTAGTAGCATCAACATAACAATAAACTGAATATCAGAAAAATTAGGAAAGATAATATTACAAATTCATGAGTTTATAGTTTCTACTGAAGGCCAGGGCAGTAGAAGGGGCTGGACTTGCGTCTTTTGAATACAGAGCATTGGTCGTTTGAGGCGAATTGTAATAGCCTCTGCTGTTTGGAGTATCCGGTACCTCGATGTTTTTTACAATTTATTTGATATCCGGTAGGTGATAGAGAAGGATTCTTCAATGCTGACTTTGTAGCCGGTTTGCACCAGATGGTCCAATATCGAACTGTTAATGGTTTTAACTACACCTTTACTTAGCCATAGTTGGAGATGTTCTCGAGCACGAAAAATCAAGTTCCTAGAGCAACGGACAATATAACTCGCTCCACCACAAGAGCAGTTGAATTGGTAGATACAATTAGAAGTGGCTGTCTAGTCTAGGTACTTCATCTTTCAGTCGAGGCAGCACCATTGGTCGTGTAGAGAATATTATGTGTAGTTCGCCAGCATTCAAAGTTCTTTGAACTGATTTTCTTAATTTCTTCGTAATTATTTCGCTTGGTATATCGCCCTTGAATTGCAGTCGCATATAAAGAGCCTTCTTGTTTACAGATAGTGAGAAGTCATTTTCCGCTTTCTTCATCATCTGTTTCTTGATAAATTTGTCGGGATAGCTATTTTCGATCAAAGTATCATATACAATCTGTAGTGAATAGATCAGTTTGATTTTGAAAAACGAATTCCCTCGTAATGACAAAATCTTATCGTTCTGCACTATTTACAAGAATTACTTACTACTCCTTTTTGAGTGTCAGTTTTCATGGATTCGACCGATTTTGAGCTAGACCAAGAACTGGAGGATCAATTGGACAACCAGTGAACACTAAATTATGCAGTACCTGACAACTATTTCATCCCGGTTGGAACGGTTTAGAAACAGGATTCCATGACGCTGACGGGAGCTAACTCGGGTATCTACGGGTTGAGAGGTCATTCTGTTGACCATTCAGCCACTTAAAAGGTGTTCAGAAGCGAATGAACCTTAATTAGTGGCTATTTGGGAGAATGCTATTGCCACTGCTATGAACTAACCTTTCTTGTCATTGTTTACAAAGCTGGAGCTTCCAGGAACTAACTGTAGAAATAAATGTATCTACTCAAAACATCATCAAATGAATTTGCTACTGAAGAAACGTTTTACAACGACGACCAGAACAATCTGTTTTCACCACAATGAGATATCCATCTGTTCCTCACCTACTCACTAAAACCCTGAAATCTGATACAAATGATATCTTGACACACAGATTGTCTTGAGCATCTCTGATATTTAAACCTTGTGTTAGGATGAGTAATCATTACTCAAGTGTTCCAAATAAGGAGGAAATTTTTGTTTAGAGCTTCTTGATTTTCACCGGTTCTCTAGCTATTACCGTTTCGCGACAAGGTCTATATTGTTAGGTTACCGGAGGCATTTGGTAGATAATGTTGAACCAATCGTGCGTGTTAAATTACGCATCTGTAAACTCGAAGAGCCTGATATCACCCATCTCCACACCAGAGATACTAACAGATGTCTAACTGTGGCGTATTTAGACACCTTACTAATGACTACACGATCACACTGTTGACCTCTTGTAGGACTAGTGTTAAAGGAAAAAACTCCTGTCGTATCTGCATTACAAACTCACCTCAGTTAAATATCTTGAGATAGATCTATAAAGTAAGGAGACGAGAATCTTCTGAGAAATGTGTAATATACACCTCCTGTGAAACAGTCTATTCTCGTTTTCACTTCTCCACTTTCACCATAAAGTGCAGTATTATATTCCCATATGTCGTTTCCTAGAATATTGTTCAATTTTCTACAGTTTGAGTTATCAATTATATACTACTAGTTAGTAGCCAGTGTTTGTGGACAAAATTGCATATTTCATAAGCTTTGAGTATAAGGAAACATTAAAGAATCCTGTCATAAAAAAATAAAGCAGACATGGAATACAAACAGTATTGTGTTCAGTTAAATCTTCACAAAGCGCTCTCTGTAAAGAAGTGAAGGTGGCTTATACGTGAACCATGAGAAAACCACGGGGAATTGTGCGTATTTCAATGAAGTGCAGCGTGTATTTCGCCACGAAAACAAAAGGCTAGAGAACAATTGAAAATCAGCGAATAGCAGAAGGTTGTGTCACACATGTTTAGGACACTTGAGCAATATGCACTCACCACCCTGACAAGAGTGGTATCCACAGTCATCAGGATACGAAATGACCACGTTAATATTCACCGGTTGACAACTGCACATTACATATCCTAGAGTTCCAGTAGGATATTGCTATCTAGTGAGTACTAAGATCACGACGATGAACTGACACTCGCATCAAATGTCACAGTCTCTCAAATGTTGAAATCGACACACCCCATGATCAGACCCCACTATCATGACGAGAATCTAGCATATTAACCTGAACGTCCTGAATTTGATCCTCGAAGGCGTTATGGGAGAGTAATATAGACTGAATTTCTTCAAACTTTTCATGGTTCGTGATGTGCTACAGAGAAAAAAGCCGCAGTCTGACACATCCTGGTGACCAGAACATGTCGTTTGTTTAATGTTCATTAGCTCATGTAATTTTATATAGCTATAAGTGAGATAAGTTACATTGTCTGTCTCAAATCATTCATATCAATTGCACTCGACTCTTGATGATCAAATGAAGTCAGTTCTTTTTTTGAGGAGGATAGAATTCAAGAAAAATCCCAGAAAGTGTTTCCAACAATAAATATGCATGATCAAATGTAGATGAATTAAGCATACGCTGAGGGGGCTATTGAGTTACATCAAACCACAGGAAAGAGCTCAGTTGGAAACCGAAAGGAAAAAAACGAGTTGAATGACTGAGGATGATTTGGAAGAGAGTGTGTGAGAAGGGAGTGAAAATGTGTTGAAAATCATCGCATGAGATGAAGAGCACTGTGGTAGACAAGGTGAAAGGGAGATGTTCTGCGAAAAGCTCCTATTCCACTCAGAACACATGGGAAATTCATAATAATAGCTCTGCGTAGTCTTCTGTATACAAATACAGTAGCCAAACTCGTATTAAAATTCAGCGTTGTCTGGAAGTTACGTTTTCAATTGTGATTTAGATTCATTGCACACATCGTCGACGCGTCTCCTGAAGAATATATAACAGTGGCCCATTTCGAACAGTGTAGCAAAGATCTGTCAAATTCTCATCTGCTGATAAACCATGTGAACGGCTTACTTTCAACTTTTCGTGAGTCATCTAACCAAACTGAAATTGTAGCACATACGGAAGAAGCTAGAGAAGTGTACATCGTAACGTCTGGACATAGTACTCAATTATAAACACGCCTTGTGATGAAAACAATTAACAGCAGTGATTCTACGGCCTTATTCGTGCTTCAATAACCAATTTGCGAACATGCTGTTTGCCATGATATTCGAAGGTTCCGTTAATGATATATATATATATATATATATATATATATATAAGTTGCCGATGCATTCGTCACACAGTAGACGCATGTCCACCAATCGTGGAAGCCCTCTTGGGTTTAAGGCACGACAGACGCACTGTTAAACCTCGCCTAGTATACTAGTCAACACTAAGCCTGTGGAAGAGGGAAGATTGGGTGTGAGAGTGGAAAACCGACTTCGTAAGAATATCGGCACCACCGCTACCTAAATTGCAAAAACTGAAACCTCACGTTCCACTCACAACGCAAACGAATGACAAAAACATGTTTGTGTTCCTGCAACTCGTGGTGAACTTATTAATACGATGCGGAGTTTAGACAATAAAATTATGTTCTCCATTAGTGGACTCAAGCAGACGAAGTGTTCAGTCGGAATAAAAGGTGCGTTGTAGAAGCTTCCGCTGAGGTATTAGTCAGATGATTCGGTCCTATGACACACTATTAGGTGTTCTAGATACCCATCAGCTTACAAAGCTGTATGCATGCAGTGGAATTCAGTAATTTATGTGTCGTCCGTATTGATTTTAAGCGTCCTTAAAGACATAGCCCTCATCGATTTAGTTTCCCAGAAATAAACTATAGAATGGTTACATTGAATTCGCTTTCAGTACTGCTCTGAAGTTGATCTTATTTTATTTCTTTATGCCTAAATACTAATCGTTGTAGTATTGTTATTATTATTATTCCCCTATATTCCAAGTGGGGCAAAGGACGTCAGCGATACATTTCTACTTCACTTTGTTGTTCGCATTCCTTTCCACCTAGGCCACACGATTGTTCGCAACTCCTTTTGTTTCCTTGTAGGTAAGACCTCTATTTATGCATTTAGAAGATAAGAATTACCTATTCTGAAATGAGTTTTGTCTTCTTGAGTTGGATTCTGACTTCTTCAGCAATGTGTAAAAGGCGAAAAGGTATGGCGAAGTAGATAATGATGAGATGACAGTAAATAACTTAATATGCCATGTCAATTTCGAATTTCTGTTCGATATCTACAAGATGAACTAGAACAGAGTTACAAATTCACTTTGTCTGTCCCTTGTTTAAGGACTCAGGCTGGGGTTTTTAAGAAACAACAAAAGACTAAGTGAAGGAATCATTTTTGTTCACTAAACCTTTTAAGCAATATCGTTAAACACATTAATCACCAAATCATTCTACGTTAATATTTTCGTTGATCGTAACTGGCTGTAGAACCCATCAGAATGCTTAGTTTGTCATATCTGAAACTCACCACCTGGATATGCCTGCATTCAAAGCGAGTGGTGCTGTTCTGGCTGTGAGATTTGAACCCCTTGGTCACCGTTTCAAGCTTCAGAGTGATAACAAGTAAATAAATGAGCAACAAGAGTACCCCCCCCCTGTGTAACAGGTATTAATTTTCATCTGTTTTGTTTCTACCGCTGGTTGCGTGAACAGAAACATCCGATCTATGTTGACTTCTAGTACGGACATTCCATTGATGCTTGAGGAATAAGGTGATATTGTTTGGTAAGTGGTGACTAGCAGTAGAACCTAGTAGGGTACGTATTCCTTCCTATTAGAGAGTAGTCAGTTGGATGTACCTTCTTTCTCAGTGGTTAATTTACTTCCCAATGAGACTCAGTTCAATTGATCAACGGGATAAACAAATAAACTGATTTAAGCAAATATTATTCGATATTGTTGAACAATAGACCCAAGTGGATAACTGTTTGACATTTGAAATGATGTGTTCTGATTTCTAATATATGGTTCGTGGTAACTACTGATGGTATCGTCCATACGGCTGAGGGGAAGAGGCTAAGCGTCAATAGACATCAGACATTTCGGTCGTACATGATCAGTCAAAGAGAAATGCTGGATAACTAAACCGGTTAGTTTAAGTTACATTATAGTAAAACAAATTATAATTTAGATTAAGAAATCAAGAAAGCAGCTAGATAATACTTGAATCCTATAAAATAAACTTGAAAAGTTAAAACTCATTATTATCGATTTATCCATATATATACGTATACGATGATTTTGTTAATTCATTTTGAAAAGAATAAAAATTAGTAATAATAATAAAAATTAATAATAGCTCCCCCAATAGTCGCTGATGTTTTCATGAATAGATTCAAAGATAACATCATTTTAAGCATACTCGCTCCTAAAATATGGTCAAGATAAGTTGATGATACTTTTTTATCGCTAAAACGAGATCTACACAATTCATTCCTGGAGAAAATAAACTGTGTATCTCCCAGAATCCAGTTTGCTTTGGAAGCAGAATCAGACGTCGGTGAACTACCATTTCTAGACTGGCTGTCTAGTTAAGAGGAGTAAAAACAGACATTTTAGTATATGTTTATTTAGGAAGAAACAGCAATCCAATAAATATTTAGGCTTCGGATCACCACACCCCATCAACGCAAAGGTATCAGTTTCAAGTCTTCTTCGACGAGCACATTCTATGGTAACGGATGGTCGAAAACGTACTCCGAAAACATGGACTTCAACAGTTGTCATTCCATACAGAGCAGAGACGTCAGACGATATCAGAAGAGTACTCAATAAGCTCGACATCAGAGTTTTCTTTGAAGCATCAGACACACTGCGAATCAACCCTGTCCATATAAAAGACCAAATCCCTAGAGATTCTCTACCTAATTGTGTCTATAAAATAAAATGCTTGGAATGTGACGCCATATACAATGGGCAAACATCTCGAGAAATCAAAATCAGAAGAAATGAAAACCATAGAGACTCATCTTTTCGACCACCGAGAAATCCAGTTGAAATAGAAAGGTTTGAAAAATCATCAGTCAGCCAAAGCTACAGAATCAGGCCACAAAATTGATTTTGACAATATTGAAATAATCCAGGAAAAGCATTTCAGAAATCACAAATAACTTCTAACATCATCAGAAGCACTTCATATCAAATGGAATCCAAATTGTCTGAATAGGAATGAAGCAATGGAACAGAATTTGACCTGGTTACAACACGCCTCTCTCCCCTGAAATGACAAAATCAACAAGAATGTGATTGACAAGCAATTTCATTATCTAAACACACGCTGCTTTTATTATTTTACACACTTATAGAATCCAACAATCTACACCTGGTTTTGTTATCTTTACCAGTTGGCCATATTGACAACGCGAAATGACCCCATGCTGAGGAACGATGACTAAGTTGTTATATATGAGCTGAGATTTTGTAAATTCTCGTTTAATAATACTTTGATGAAGCTATTAGTTGCATTAAGTAGCGAAACGTCAGTAAAAACAACAATATCATTTTTTTTCATTCATTGGGAAATACAAACCTTTATTATAGCCAACAATAGTGTTGTATTATCGAATTGCAACGCTATGCATAAATTATTGAAGAGAGTGTAGAATAACAGTCAGATCTCTCTCTCAACTTGAATATCTAGGAAAACGTTATCGAAAGCACTGACTGTGAAGTAATCTGCTACAACACTACGGAGTGTAATGCTGTAAACCATTATCAATCTGATTCAACAGTTGTGTTATGGTTCCACATGTCGAATGCTTCACAAAAGAAAGCTTTTATAGTGAAGGCAGGAGTAAGGCAAGGCTACCCACTATCACCTATGATATTCTTGATCGTGAGGAACTAGATCATGCATCAGACTCTGACAAAAGACAAAATAGGCACATATTGGACCGACAAATAATATTCGAGGAGTTCTTAACTTCCCAGATAATTTACGTTCAGTGTCATGCGAACTTGGAGACAAACAAGTTCACAGAAGATGCAACAATTACAGAGATTCGACGGAAAAGAGAGTAATAAAGGATGATGAAGATAGATAACCTACAACAACAACCATCAATCACTATCAATGGAGGAAATCTGAACGAAGTCATTCCTTCAACTTAATTGATCTAGGCAGGATCTTTTTAACTACAGGTGGCAGAGATGACGATTTAAAGGCCAGTCACCAGTGGGAAAGCAAGATAGACTATCTTTATTGAGAAATCGCTGTGGAAATCAGCCGCACTCAGCGTAACGGAAAACAGCCGAATTTTCAACATTACTGTCAATTCTATGCTTCGGCATAATTCAGAAACTTGGCTAACATTGCAAAGTGTTTCCAGCAGTCTGCTAGAGGTATTTATCAACTGCTGCTTTTGCTTGCTCCATAGTGAATATCAGAAGGCCAGTTGAAGAGGGCAAGAGACAAAGAACTCGGGCAGTGAAACGAACGAAGGGACAACTTATCGCCCAACAGATATACAGAAGAAGGAAAAAGAAAAGGACAGAACATACACTATGGAGACCGTAGAATAACCCTATGCAATAGGCAAGACCTCGAGTGGAATCCATATGAATGCTGTTAATTCAAGCTCTCGACCTAAGGAGATATGAAAGAAATCGAGGGAGAAGAAAATGCAGGCATGCCAACAATGGTGAGACTAGGTAGAAATGAATACAGAAAACAAAGTGAAGTGGGAATCTATTGCTAAAACCCTTTGCTCCACTTGGAAGCTAAGGGGATAAGAATAGTATTAATAATATAACGATTAGTACTGAGTCAGAAAGGAAAGATATAAGATAAGCTTTAGAGCAGTAGTGAAAGTGATTCCTGTGTAACCAGTTTACAGTCAGTTTTCGAGAAATTATATTGATTCAGTCTCTGTCTTTAATGACGCTTAAAATCTATATGAACGATACATAAATCGGTGAATTCCACTGCATGTATACGGCTTTGTAGACTGATGGGTATCTAGAACACTTAATGATGTGTCGTAGGACCGAATCATTTGATTGACAGCTCAGCGGAAACTTCTAAACCACACTATTTATTCTGATTGAACACTTCGTTTGCTTGAGTCCAGTAATGAAGAACAGAATTCTGTTGTCTAAACTCTACGGTGGATTAACAAGCTCACCTGGAGTTGCGGGAACACTTACATGTGGTATTGTCATTCCTTTAAGTTGTGAATAAAAAGGGAGGCTTCAGTCTTTGTAATTTGGGTAGCCCTGGTGTCACTGTTCTTACAAGCTCGGTTTACCATCCTCACGCACAACCTTCCCTCTTCCACAGGTTTATTATTGATTAGTATACTGAGTGAGGTTTAGCAGTGCGTCTGTCATGCTAAAATTACGACGGTTTGCACGATTGGCGAACATTCTTCTACTGTGAGACGAATGCATCAGCAACACTTATGTATAGGTAGGATTAACGGAACCTTCGAATATCATGGCAAACAGCATGTTCGCAAATTGGTTATTGAAGCACGAATAAGGCCGTAGAATCACTGCTGTTAATTGTTTTAATCACAAGGCGTGTTCATGATGGGGGACTGAGTCTATAAGATGCGATGCTCTTTTCTTTAGCTTCGTCCGTATTTGCTATAATTTCTGTTTGATTAGGTAGCTCATGAAAAAGGTGAAAATAAGCCACTCACTTAGTTTCTCAGAAAATGAGAATTAGGCAGTTTTTCACAATATACTGTTCGAAATGGTTCACATTAATAGGTTCTTCAGGAAACACTTCAGCGGTATGTGCAATGAAGTGAAATCACAAATGGAAATGAAACTTCCACACAGAGCTGAAATTTAATTCCAGCATGGTTACTGAAGTGTTATACAGAAAACTAACCAGATTTATTTTTATTAATTTTCCCATTGGTTCCGAGTGGAATGGCGGCCACTAGAATCTTGTTTAACTCTTCCCAGGATTTTCGTCATACTTGCTCTTCCTTCTCATAGAAACTCTTCCATATCATCCTCGGTCACTCAACTCATCGTTTCCAATTCGGGTTCCATTTGAGCGCTTTCCTGTGGTTTGATGTAATTCAACAGCCTGGAACAAATTCGAACATTGTTCACTCTATATTACTCTCCCATAACGCCTCCAGGCATCGAATTCGGGGGTATCAGGTTAATGTGCTGGATTCTCGTCATGACAGTGAGGCCAGATCACGTGGTATATCGATTTCAACATTTGAGAAACTGTGACATTTGATGCGAGTGTTAGTTCATCGTCGTGATCTTTGTACTCTCCAGATAGCAATATCATACTGGAACTCTGGGATATGTACTGTGCAGTTGTCAACCGGTGAATATTAACGTGGTCACTTCGTATCCTGATGACTGTGGATACCACTCTTGTCAGGGTGTTGAGTACATACTGTTTAGGTGTCCTAAACAAGTGCGACACAACCTTCTGCTATTCGCTGATTTTCAATTGTTCTCTAGCCTTTCTTTTTATGACGAAATACACGCTGCACTTCGTTGAAATGCGCACACATCCACGTGGTTTTCTCATGGTTCACGTATAAACCACCTTCACTTGTTCACAGGTAGCGCTTTGTGAAGATTTAACTGAACACAATACTGTTTGTATTCTATATCTGCTATGAATTTAATGACAGGATTCTTTAATATTTCCTTATACACAAAGCTTATGAAATATGGAATTTTGTCCGCAAACACTGGCTACTAACTAGTAGTATATAATGGGTAAGTCAAACAATAGAAAATTGAAAAATATTCTAGGAAACGACATATGGTAATATTATATTGCACTTTATGGTGAAAGTAGAGAAGTGAAAACGAGAATTGACTGTTTCACATGAGGGGATATTACACATTTCTCAGAAGATTCTCGTCTCCTTACTTTATAGATCTATCTAAATATATTTACCTGAGGTGAGTTTGTAATGCAGATACGACATCAGTTTTTTTCATTTAACACTAGGCCTACAAAAGGTCAACAGTGTGATCGTGTAGTCATTAGTTAAGTGTCTAAATGCGCCACAGTTAGACATCTGTTAGAATCTCTGATGTGGAGATGGATGATATCAGACTCTTCAAGTTTACAGATACGTAATTGAACACGCACGATTGGTCCAACATTATCTACCAAATGCCTCTGGTAACCTAACGGATATAGACCTCATCACAAACCGGTAATAGCTAGAGAATCGGTGAAAATCAAGAAGCTCTAAACAAAAATTCCCTCCTTCCTTGGAACACTTGAGTAGTGATTACTCATCTTAACACAAGGTTTAAATATCAGAGATGTTTAAGACAATCTGTGTGTCAAGTTATCATTTGTATCAGATTTCAGGGTTTTAGTGAGTAGGTGAGGAACAGATGGATATCTCATTGTGGTGAAAACAGATTGTTCTGGTCGTCGTTGTAAAACGTTTCTTCAGTAGCAAATTTATTTGATGATGTTTTGAGTAGACACATTTATTTCTACAGTTAGTTCCTGGAAGCTCCAGCTTTGTAAACAATGACATGAAAGGTTAGTTCATAGCAGTGGCAATAGCATTCTCCCAAACTGCCACTAATTAAAGTTCATTCGCTTCTGGACTCCTTTTAAGTGGCTGAATGGTCAACAGAATGACCTCTCAACCCGTAGATACCCGAGTTAGCTCCCGTCAGCGTCATGGAATCCTGTTTCTAAACCGTTCCAACCGGGATGAAATAGTTGTCAGGTACTGCATAATTTAGTGTTCACTGGTTGTCCAATTGATCCTCCAGTTCTTGGTCTAGCTCAAAATCGGTCGAATCCATGAAAACTGACACTCAAAAAGGAGTAGTAAGTAATTCTTGTAAATAGTGCAGAACGATAAGATTTTGTCATTACGAGGGAATTCGCCTCTCAAACTCAAGCTGATCTATTCACTACAGATGGAGAAATAAATAACTACGATTTGTGCATTAGTGAAATGTTCATTGGTGAATTATTGTCAACCCTGTTTCATTACACACTAGATTTGAGCTATTTGTCGGCCTGAGTGAATTGTCTTCCTTTAACTACCCATGCATTATTCAAGTGATCAATTCCTAATATTTTGCTTACAGTGAACGAGGATATTTTAGAAGTATGGAACCCTTCACATTGCATTACCACACACATGACACCGCATATTTTACGTGAATTATGAATGAGAAGTTAACAGAATTATGTAAAATTTGACATTTAACTGGCCATCATCGTTCAGCTACTGGTCTGATAGATCAGGGTGACAAAGCCAAGTAGGAACTCACCAGGTATGGAGGCGAAAATCTTCGTTGCTATGAAATTGGTGTGGAAGTCTGCTGAACTGAGCACCTAATATTAAATCAGGCATTGCTTGTATGTGGTTCAAAGACTTGGAGAGCGCTTCATGGAAGGCATTTCCCAACAGGATATAGACTTTTATTATATGTCACCTTGGCTTTCTTGACAGTGAATATTTGATGGCTTTCCTGATACTACAAACATGAAGTGACTGCAGACAAATCACTCAGGAATCTATCACCCCAAAAATATGCAGAAGAGAGTTAAGATGAAATGGACAAACGCTGAGGAGACAGTTGACTAACATCATGCCCACAGCACACCGTTGATCGTAACCCGAATGGGAAAAGATGAGTAAGACGTGGGTGGGTCAGATGGTGATATGAGTCCGGTCATGGGAGAATAAATTTTATTATTTTGGAGCCAGATGATTTGTGTTGTTGGAAATAGTTGGAGAAAGATCCAGTTTCTGTGATTATTTCCACTATTTAGCTATTTTTTATCTCCAGTCTCCGGATAACTGATGCCTTTCTTCGGGGACACAAACCTGCTGGTTGATTGAGTTCAGTCAGTACTATCACCCCAGGACTAAATCAGTGACCTTAATTACTCTCTAGTGATGAATCAGAACCGATATTTGTGTTTTTAAAGTTAGGAAAATGATCTAGTCCAAATGGTGTTTCCGAATTTCAACACAGTGTATAATGATCCATCGAAAGTTATTCATCGTCTTCTGAACACTTTAATTAGAGACCATAGTGTGAATTTCCACTGTAATAGGCAGGATAATGCCACAAGACTGGTTTTACCGAAATCCCACTTAAAGAATATGGAGTGAAACGACTTGGCTTTAAGACAGTTTCACTCGTTTTGAAAGTTTTGTCACCCCAAAAATTGGATTTACTGTGTTACTCGGTGTTATATGGTGATTAATATTATGCTCAGGTAAATAGTAGAGAGCAACTTATTTGATGTGGTAGTGAAGTTATGTAGATGGAGATGGCTAAGACATTGGTGTAATGCAGACCAAGGCATGGCCTTCCTCAATGAGCTACCTTAGCTGGCCTCAAGTTTGGCTGGAAAGGAATTATGAGCAGTGAATCTAAAACCACGCATCAGCCTGTGATTTTAGCTAGTCAATTATGGAGGTGTGCACCACTGTTCACGGTTACTGAGACTCTCATAATCAGTGATTGTAGTCGGTTGGTGGCAAGGCTGAACAGTTGTCCCAATGGGCAGATGCATTTACGTCTTGTGGCCTCTAAGTTCAATTAAATTCTCAATATTCTCTCTGTAATTATCCTTCCTTCCATACACTTGCGTTCATTATATTTCCTTTACATTCCCGCTTCCCCCACCCAGATTTGTGCTATACGAAGTTCTGTGACTTACACAGCTCTAGTTTAGTGGGAGGTTCTAGGTTGAAAACTCCTTTGATTTCAGAGGGTTAGGTGATTTTCGGGGTGCTAACAATTCAAGGACGTAACGTTGGTATAAGAATAAAACTTGGGCACTGTGGTAGAGTGTAACTCCATTATGGGTAAATTTTATTTTGATAGAGTCTCACAGTGTTATACAGTAATATTTACTGATATTACTGTATAACACTGTGAGACTCTATCAAAATAAAATTTACCCATAATGGAACGTAACATTGGTCTTATAATTTCAGAGAAGGGGACAGGTTAACTGATTTGAGACACTACAAATATCACAGAATACACAGAAGGCGAAGACCGAATATTGAGAAGTGGCATATATACCTTCGCGGGTCATGAAATCTAAACTCCGAATTGTGTAAACTGTCAGGTGACTCACCCACAGATCACTGAAGTTAATACTGACAAGCTTGAATGCTGTTTTTCCATTCTCACTGAGTATGTTCAATATGCATGCGTCGTAGCCGACATCGCCAGCTGATTGAAAAGATGATACATGAAACTTCAAATGAAAAGTGATGTACCAGGTAAACTGATCAACAAGATGAGAAAGTCGATTGGAAGAACATAAAGTGCCGGTAAGCTGCATCTCAAATTTCCCACGCAACCGATTTTAATCCTTATGCTGAAGAGCGAAGTACCTCGGGTAACATGATTTTCCAAGTAACCACTAAGTATTTGTACGATACACTGACACATGAAGAGTTTGATACTTAATCGACAATCGCGATAATTGGTATCTTTAGTAAAGACAGTTCAGTCTGCTATCATCATTAAAGTCCAAGGAAACTTATCCTAACCAACATGTGTTCGTTTCTCAAATTAAATCACAATTATTTCCTAGACTTCCTCATATCTGCCCCTAAAAGCAAATATATGGAGATTGTTATGTTTGAAAAGTCAACAAATTAAAATGACAGTGATTTATTCTTAGCAAAAACTTTATACCTTTATCAAAACGTAACATTTCAGAAGCCGTTTTCATTTGTAAAACGATTTCCGAGCGTTGTTGGTTAAATTTCGTATGCCACCATTGAGGTAGTGATTAGGGAATACTAGATTCGGTGTTGATTGACGTGATGCGTTACCGAGAAAACAGTTGGTGGATGTGGTAGGTTCTGGTCGTCTGCAGAAAGACATTTGTGAGCACCGACTGTTCACGCTAAATGGACTCGGACGTGTTGAGTCAGGTGAACACCTAGGAAACTTTCGATGTAGCGTGTCTGATGATAGATTGGAGTGGCCAGAATCAGGAAGTGCATGACTGGATCCTGATCTCCTCGACAAATTCAACTGATTCAAGTCACTTTCCAACTTCGAGAGTTTGTGACTTGACGAGACAAGTTTGTCTCGCAGTTCTTCACACTCCTTCTGTAACTTGAAAGAAAAACAGATTATGCTAAACATATCTTACAGAATCCCTCTCATTTTGAAGGCTTTTGATCTTCTGTTCATAGTTGCTCAGCAGAGACTTGAACTGACTTTCCATACCTTTGCACTTTTCCTGGAGCTTGTAAATGACATACTCTAAATATTTGACTTCCTGAGCAGTTTGTGTGGAGTAAAATGCAATAGCTCTGCGACATATGTCTAGTACTGTTTCGGGTGTTTGTCCCATCAGAATCATGCTCCGAAACTGTTCACATGGTTGCAAGTTAACCTGATTAGGTTAGAATGTAGCAGGGGAATTCTCACTTCATATATATCTGAATTCTCATGCAGTCTGGATTTGCAGGCTGGACATTGAAACATGCCATCGGAGGTTTTCAGATGAAGGGGACTGTGTGTTGCACAGAAGATATGCTGACAACTGGTGGCGATGGCATCGGTGTCTAGTAGCTGCCTACATTTTCTGTAGTTGCAAGTGAGCATTTATATTTATAACGAAAACGTGTTTCTAATTTGTGTTGCGCTCTTTCAAACTCAATGTCGAAGGTATACAATGTCCAATTGAAGAAGTGGGGAAAATATTCAAATTCACATTTGGATAAAGAGTGAAATGTTTTAGGAATAAGTTACTCCAGTGAAGCTATATCATAGTAGTTGGCACCAGTGATTTTACTAGAGAACCATCGAAGTGACCTGGAAGACCCAGTGACTTGATTTGTCATGTATGCCATGCACGCTTTCCATTTTTAGTTTACTCCTGTTTTTGTCTTGGAACTCGGGAATTATGACACGGTGAAAGGAGCAGTACTCCATAATGGCATAGTTCTTGGTCATGTGGACTTACCAGTTGTATCTTTGGAGATATTCCTATCTACTGGTAGGGTACATGGAAGTTAGAAAATATCTTCAGTCACTCCGTCGAATTTTGATCATCCTGGTCAGATCTCCTCTCTTCCCATGATATAAAGAGAAGAGAATCCGTCTTTTAAGTTACTGATCACATCAAGTGTAGGTTATATCAGGAAATGTGTATTGGATTTCTTAAATACCTCCTTTCTTTTAGGTGAGGGTTGACAGCCTGGATGCAGTTTTCTAATTTCAACCTCGTCAGAAATAAGTACAGGGTGGTGGATATTTTACTGATGTTTCGAGAGAGAGGTACATCCTTACTGACTACAGGGAAACAGAGGCAGGTGCTTTCACTGTGCAGAACCACACTGTAGTTTTCAGGACACTACTTACATTGACGCCGAGGTCCGCATGCTTCTGAAATGAAGGGAGTGGTATTCCTTGCATGTCGTATACTGTGATAATGTGTGCCCTATATTCATGGTAGAGAAAACACAGTTTCGCATCAATGTGGTAAGTTTTTAAGCCCTGTTGATAACGCAGGATGCTGCAATCACCTTCAAGCCACTGAAAAATTTCACGTCACCTACTCAGGGATGAACTGTGGATTTGGCGAGTCCAGGTAATTCTCTGATATTCACACCAAATTAGAGTGACCGGAGAACAGCACAGTGTACTACACCACTGCTCACCGCTATCCAGAAAGACAATTTCGATATCATCTTCAACTTATCCATTACCTACAACGAACTCCTTGCTCCAGTTGGGCATGATTCTTGTTGTCCCAGAAACTTGAAATTTAGTAACAATTTCGGTCCGTGGGCGTTACCGAAAGCTTTGCTGAGGTTTATGAAAACACCATCGATATACCTCGAACTTCCCCCAGACCCAAGTGCCGTTACGAAATTGTTAGGATCAAGTCATTTCCTCTGAAAGGATTTTGTGCGTTGGACAATTAATTGTAACTTTCCAAATGTGACAGAAAAGCTCTTGTTAGTAACTCCATTTATCATTTACGGAATGCAGTTCGCCCTAACTGTGAATAAGCTTTATGGATGATAAAACAAACTCATCTTCAGCTTGATTCAGTGGCGAGGGTGAGGCGCGTAATACGAAGATATACCAATCGACCAACATTGACCAATACGGTTAGGTTAATTGTACAGATATCTACGAGTGAACATCAGCATAATGTGCAGCACTGCTACTAACCGTATCACCCACATCTTGTCTCAACGAATAGACATCAATGCCGCTGCGGATATTCAAGACTTAGAGGAACAGGAAAATAGTTCTTATCAACAAGTGACTGTTCATCCATCGAATGTACCCCAACACAAGCACTCCCCACAGGAAAGTAATTCATCCCTTTTTCACTAACTACCGCTATAAGTCAGTGCATTGATGACCTGTGTAACTACGGACTTGATTGAATTTGGAGGCATATGCCTATCCCACTTGGACATGTTCTCACACGTCAACAAAGGCAACAAAATTGGCGGTAGTATAGGTTAACACTTTCACAGGTCGATTGATTCATTCTTCAAGTCTGAGTGTTTTTAACATTTTGCTGTCTAAACTCTGCCTATCGCAACGACATCTACGTGGGTAACTGTCATATCTGCCTACCACGGTGCTCTCACCCAGACATCCTCCTGCATGTCTAGCAGCAGCAGTTCCTTTTGCCGCTTGCACTCACCCTTCCTAGGCGGGAATAGTGGCGGACTTGGATGTGGAAATCTAGCTCCCCTGCATGAGAGGCTGCAGCCCAATGCCAGTACACCCTGACACTGCTGATGACTATATGACGAATAATCTTCTTCCACATGAAAGCTAAATGAGTCTCCCTCTTCATCATCACACTTGCAGCCTCTCATCTCAGTGTATCGAGACTCATTCTATGCTTTTAACCCCACTATCACTCATCCATACATAAAGACACGAGACGCGAAATACCTTCGGAAGAAAACATTATTTAAGCTTGAAAGAAATTACGTGATACAGCAAAATGCAAACAGAAGTACGACTATTTGTATGAACCTGATGGTATGAGGCTGCATACATGTCAGAGAAAATGTCTGCCGAAAACCAAGCTCATTTAGAGTTAGTAGATGTGTTAGTCAATATTAGTGAGCAGAGCAAATCTAAGTTATAGGCTCAGTTTATGCACACAATCTGTGCACAGTGAGACAGTCATCTAAATTTCATCAACCTACTCTTGATAGGGTGCACCTTTTCTACAATTACTGAATGTCACCAACCAATATTGCAATATGTAAAATGAAACGCTGAAAATTCCATGCTGTAAATTGTTATTGTTGTGGAATAAAGTGATTATTATTATTATTATTACTGGCCCTGTCTGCCGTTAAACCACACCACTGATTTCCAAGTTTTGACAGGACATTCGCATGAAGCATTGGTAAATATTCTTTGCGCCACTTTCTTAAAGCGTTTCCCTCAAGTACTTTGCTTGTTTTCATCTTTTAAACATAGGTCTTGATTCCGCTTCAAATCTTCGTGTCCCTGGATTATCTCATAATGGCAATAGCATATTTGCAGTCAACGCGTCAAAATCTTCGACGTCATCCCTTGCATTTCATAGTGGCTGAAAATTCTTTCAGCCTCGTGCAAAAATGAATCAAGGAACTAGTCAGTTAAGCTGTGCGTTTTAAATGCGGAACGTAAAAAAGGTAAATAATCACTATAAATCACTCACACAGACTGTTTCTGTGAACTGCCTGTAGTGTGGAGTTTGAATAAAAAAACCTGTGGTTGACGTGCGCACCAATTCAGTGTGTCCAGCTCTAATGTTCAGGCATGCACACAGACATCCATTCTACAGAAAGAGTCGAAAACAGATCCAGTCCGACGCCTTACATATGGTGATTAACTTGCCTTACCGGAAGTGGTGTCCCCGTCCAATGGATTGGACAAGCATATCTCCGTCTGCCTTGCGAACACCCTTACTGTCATTCACTGTCCAAAACCTCTGTCATATTGTTGGCAGCACTTGAGGCTATGTCTTACAATGAGAGTAGTGAATGGGTGACTGTAAGTAATCGTGGCATTAACTCGATCACTAACTGAGTCGTGAGTGAGTGTTGCTGGGCACTTTTAAACCTAGACGGAACAAACGCCTTGTACTGTACTTTATTCAGTGTTTCCTCAAGTGGTTTTTGTAGTTCGCGATGATATCCCATTTGAAATCAATGGGATCACTGCAAACGAAGGCTTGAAAATAACGAATCTGTACTTTTGTATACTATTATCAGCTGCACGCTTCATTAGGTTGTGTAGTATCCCAGAAATAATCAAGACTTCGTTATTGTTGTTCTATAAATTTGAAAATAGAGTAAAATATTTGTCAGAAGAAATATGTTGAAAAGAGCGGTGGAATTCGATTGGATGCAATTACTTACCTCACACAAATTTCTAAAGTCAATGGAGGACACATCACATTCTTCTATTTTACACTTAAGAATATTTAAAGGTTGATGGTATCGACGTTAGCGAGTTGTACGGATTATACTAACGCAAGATCTCATACCAACAACTTCTATAGTGTTCGCTCTTCGAGTACCAAAGATAAAGCAAAAGACCAGATTTTGTCGTCCAAAGTACGTAGTATATTTCGGGACAAAATCGCGGGTAGAGGTGAATGCTTAGCTAGCTAGTAATCGTGCACGCACGTGACACGACGGAGTACCAAATGGCGGGGATGCTTGACTGGAAGCCTTCAGCTGAACAAGTCGACTTAAACAGTGATGGTCAGCATCCAATGTTGAGTGATGATTGCTGTGGTCAATAATTTTGGGGAATTATTTACCGCTACAAATACGATAGTACTAGCCATGGTGTTGCCAAGTGAGAACGGAGCTGTTCTTCGATGCTACACTGCTTTTGTAAAAGTAAGTTGTGGTAATAAGCAATGTATGAAGCTCTGTTATTCGAAACGTAGGTAAGAATCCTAGCTCTGTTGGACATTTTTCAAGGATTGTGTCCTTCGAGTTGAAAAGACAGAGTACACAACATCAGAATCTTATGGACCCGATGGCGAATTAAAATAAGCCCAAAACATAACACTGTTTACTCACTAAAGCCAAAATAAATATAATATAAAGTTCGTTTGAACTTGGCATGATAACACAATTTCTTAAATGAGAATTGGGGCCACAGTAAGTTGTTTTCGCAAGCATTAAAGCAGTCATCACTTACGGTATTCCAGAAAATTGATAAATCTCCGTGAAATCGGTCGAACTTATCTTTTGGTAGGATTACAGTCTTCCTTTAAACAAATAATATTGAATTGCATTATGCCAGCTACCTGAATCAATCCTAATTGTTATTGATCACCGCTCGTTTAACGTGTCGCTAAGGCGGAAAAGTGAGGGTGGTAAATTTGCTTCGATGATAACTTATATACTGACTCCATACCCTTGTTCACTCTTAGTTAAACGTCCTGAAATACAAATTACAGGTTGTCCTTTTTGCTCAATTACTGCAGCTATACCCAAAGGAGAAGCATCTGTAGTGAGAACAGGCTTATCAATCGATGAGAAAGGTTTTCAGAAAGCTTGTCTATTAAGAAACTACAAAGTTTCTCGCAAGATATCCTGATGTTGTTGTTCCCACTTAAATTGTTTACTGGAGACAATATCAAAAAGCGGAGATAACAGCTGAGTGAAATTGAGAATGAATCTGGAGTAAAACTGAAGGGTACCAATCCATGATCTCAACGACGACATATTATTAGGTGACGGTGATTGAACCAGAGGTGCTAAACGACTTGCATCAGGTCTGAAACCCTCAGAATCTACTGTGTATCCTAAGCATGATACGGACGACAAGGTAAAATGACATTTGGATGGATTAACAAGAATATTTTTCTCACAGAAACGCCTGAAAAGTTTTAAAAGACATTCATTATGCAACTCGATGTTCGGACCATGAAGTATTATGTCATCCTGGTATGAGTCAATACCATCTTATCCATCTATCATCTGATTTATTACCTTTTGAAATATTGCAGGTGAAACCTTTAAACCAAAAGGCAAGAACTTATACTTGAACAATCCAAATGGAGTATTAATGGTTGTTAATGCACTAGAAGCTTCGTCAAGAGGAATTTGCAAATAAGTATATTTGAGATCTATTTTGGAAAAGTATTTTGAACCACGTGGCTTGCAGCTGGTCTTCAGTTTGTAGCGTAGTCTAACTGTTTCTTGACTGCATCGCGCAAACCGTGTGGAATTAATCGGCGCCTAAGGAAGACAGTATCACCCTCTATTTCAAGATGAATAGGCTGAATCTTATATGCCACCTACACACTTTGAACTAATTCTCTGAACAAAGATTCATCAAACAACTCAGTGCAAATCAAGATCTCGACATTCGATAATCTAAGATGGACCGTATTCACTAAAGAGAAAGGGGATATTCACAAAACTACCACTGTATTATTTCAAGCCAATGTTAGTAGCACCAATGAGAGGTAGTTTATGACCAGTAATACCTGTAATCGAACTAGTAGTAGTGTAACAACAGAAGACAAGGGTCAGGCAACAGAACATTTATTGCGGAAAATCAACACGTATTTATAGATTTTGATGTACATTATTGTAGGTTAATGTTAGTAGAAAATACAGTCTGTTGATTGGTTGTTTCTCACACAAAGTTGAACTTGTATCTCTTGTGGCTGTGTCAGTTCACCTATCTGTTAACTGTATCCGCCTGTCCATCTTGACCTTTGACCTCAAATACTGTCAACCAATTCGGCTAGCAACCATCTCTCACCACAGTAGGATCTACCTGAGCATGCTTACAAATTGATAGTAAATCTTTCTTAGAAATTATAGATTCAGTACTCCCAGTATCAATTATAAAACAGTGAAACTTGCCTGAACTTGTAGTGAAGGTTCTCATTAAATGAGATTCAGTGCTGTGAAAAATTGAAAGAGACCTTGACCTCATTTTACCAGACAGTTTTGGAGAATCAAGATAATTCTGAGTAGCATAAGTATTTGAATTTCTGCAAACAGACTTTATGTGCCCAATTTTACCACATTCATAGCAATTAGCACCCCGAAATCAGCAAATGCTTCGTAGATGAATTTTTCTACAGGAAAACACGATTTAATGTTTTTGCACTCTCTCTACATTCTATTACATGTGGACGACAGTTTGGATTTCTTTTTATGGACACCTGTATTATCAACTTTGGACAGCATGACATCAGACAATGACGTAGTGTGAGCTGGGTATTCACTGTTGACATCTTCATATGTTATACATAAATCCTTAGCAGTTTGAAAGATGCAGAAAGGAATCTGAATCAACTCTTTCTCGAACTTCGGAATATGGATCCCAGCAATCAGACGATCACGTATTTGGGTATGAAGCTTGTATCTGAAGCTAAAGAATAAACTCTCTAATCTTCTGTTTGTTGGCACGAACAAATTTGTTGAACTGAGCCTTCTCTTGTGTTTCGAAAGTTTTTATGTGGGAGGTGATCTTTTGGAAGTCCACGGAGTTTATCATATGGCAGAGAAATTGATTTATGTGGAAATGACAGAGTTTTCACTAGGCTGTACGCATCTAGCCCAATAGCAGTAATAAAATGAGCTGAAATTCCGTCATCACGAGCACTCTTCGACATGTACCATGCGTCAAAGCATTCAAGATAATCGGCGATTTCCCGCGGTGAACCATTCATAGGATTATTTAATTCCTTAGAGACGCCAAAATGTTATAATTATTTGTAATAGTAGTATTTCGAAATGACCGGATTACAGGAAATCATCCAACAACACAGAGAAGGATGAAATTAGAAATTTGTATCTGGCTGAATTGTTTGTATTTCATACAATAAATATTAAAAAACAGCAGTAAGTATTTAAACAATACAGTGATAGAAATTGTCTATCACCACACTACATTTCGATAGCATTAAGAAAATCATGGATTCCTGTGTAATTACTACCTGTGCTTCATGAACAAACTTCTCTTTCTTCAACTCCCAAATGGTAGTTATAACACTTAGTTCAGCATTAAACGGGCCCATTTGTTGTTCAGAAAAGCATGTTCTCAGTGTTGTGGGTCTATAGTATAAATCTTAACCTGTGTTTCTGTTCTACATGTTAGAAAGTCAACGAAAATATGGGTTAAGCCGCTTTGCTTTGGATGAGATTTTGAACATAAGCTATTAGAAACTATATATTTGGTGATAATCCAACCTCTTTTAGTTTAGTCGGCCAGTATGTACTCTTCAAATAAAAAGAGGTAGGCATTAGTAAATGGAGTGTCCACAACACATTATAAGTAACTACGGCTGCACAGGCTGTAGAAGAAATGTGAAGGAAGCCGTGATAGCAGATGTGATGAAAGCGGGTTCACCAGGTCTTTGACTGAACACTGAATAATCCAATGTGGTCATCAAGACGGTAGCTATGAACATACTGAAGGTATAGCCAATGTGATATCTGTAACGGCATTTTAAGCTCTTTTGCAGGCGGGAACCAATTTCCTTTAGGTTGATGATAGAGAGACTCGACTTGGAAAAAAGACCATAAAGGTTTGACTACTTTCTTTATTGGTATTTCCTGTTAGAAGCGCAAGAAATGTATTCTGCTGTTGACCAGCCATTCAGAAATGATCAATGAATTAGTTTCTAAGTATTAATTTTTTGAGGATGTGGTAAAAACTGACTTGACTGTCATTTTGCAGTGCTCCGCTGTAACTGTATCTCCTTCTGTGAAAGTTAATCAACATATCACTTCTCTGACTGCAGCACTGGATGACGTGGGTTTGAATCTCAGAAGGGGGCACATGAGTTCCTTCACTGTTGCAGATACGCCTTGCTGACTTTTTTAGTGCCAACTAGCATGAAACCTAGGTCCAAATCTTCCTGCCGATTTCCTCCATCCATCTAACATCAATATCATGCATTAAATTGATTAGCGTGGTTTCACACAATCAAAGTTACGATTTAGATATGATAGAGAAGATTTGTAGCTCAGGTGGATGATTTTGATGTGGTTGTGTTCTCTAAGCTGGATAGTTAATTTGCGAAGCTTTCACCACCCTACTAGGCGACATCTTCAGCGCATACTTCAATTTGAAGTGAGCTTTTAGATTTCTCCAAGAGTTTATTAATCATCTCTCCTGGTGACCTTGGATGTGAGTGATTGTTTTTGTGTGTTTTCACACCTTCCGGGTTACTCGTTGTTTCTTTTACTTGAACTTTGACCCTTTGTGTGTAAGGTTTCTTTATAATCGGTTGATAAACAACGTCTTCAACGACATCAAATTCACAAGAGAAGAGGAACCAGAAAACCAAATCCCATTTTTGGACGTCTTAGTCAAGCTCACAACCACAGGGGAATTAGAAACCCAAGTTTATAGAAAATCAACTCACACAGACCAAATCCTGAATTACAACAGCAACAGTCCAATAGCACACAAGAGGAATTGCATAAAAGCACTATTCACGAGGGCCAGGACTCATTGCAGCACTCCCACCTTGAGGAAAATTGAAGAAAAATATCTCATGGACGTCTTCCAAAAGAATGGATATCCACGGAATTTCATCAAAAGACATATACCCCCAAACCAACCTATGAAACCAAAAGCCCCCAAGGAAAGCACAAAGAAAATCGCCTTACCACATATAAAGGATATCTCAGAAATCACTACAAGACTCTTCAAACCTTTAGGAATTGACGTCGTACACAAACCAACAAAGTCACTTCACTCAATTCTATGTCAACCAAAAGACTCAACAGCGAAAGAAGATAAAACCAACATCATCTACAAAATAGATTGTATCAACTGCGAAAAACACTACATTGGCCAAAGTGGACGTCCCCTTCGTCTTCGTATCCACAAACATAAGCTAGCCATCAAAAGACATGATATCCACTCCCTCATATCACTACATGCAGACAACCACGGTCATCAATTCAACTGAGACAACCAACGTTCAAATATTAGACAGAGGAAACAAAAAGAATGCTAGAGACGGTTTAGAAGCTTGGCACTCCAGTGAATCATCAATCAATAGACACATCGAGATAGACAAAATTTATCAACCGATAAGAAAGAAACCTTACACACAAGGGGTCAACGTTCAAGTAAAAGAAACAATGAGTAACCCGGATGGTGTGAAAACACACAAAAACAATTAATCACGCCCAAGGTCACCAGGAGAGATGATTAATAAACTCGTGAAGAAATCTAAAAGCTCACTTCAAATTGAAGTATGCGCTGAAGATGTCGCCTAGTAGGGTGGTGAAAGCTTCGCAAATTAACTATCCAGCTCAGAGAACACAATCACATCAAAGTTGCGAATACAAAACGATTCCCTTTACTTAATAATTGCAACAGCCATATCAGCTTTATTCGGATAGCTATGTTTAAACATAATACAGTATCGTCAACATAATTTCCCGCAAAATATTCATTGACGGTATATTGTATGATGTAACTTCATTCTATGTAAAAGAAGAATCAACTCTTCATGACATTTTCCTTACAGTTCCCCCTTGATGTGCATGGTGGCAGTTTTCGAGTCAGTTAAAATTTGCGTGAGTTCATTTTGTAATCCGAGGAAATAATTGAAAAACTGGAATAAGAAGAGACGGATGGAGGAGAATACGTTTTCATGTTACTAAATATGATTTCGATTACAATACTCTGTTACATCCGCACTCTTACGTTCTAGTGTGTGTTAACGCTGCATGCAACTAAATATCAAATAACGTTTTATCAAAAGGCACAAGTGGAAATTTAAAAAAGACGTATTGCTGACGATATCAAATTTCGAGGAGCGCGAAGCAAACGCAAGTGTGAGGAACCGAGCAACAGATATATATATATATATAACAAACAAAAACCGGTGTTCAATAATACATTTATTCCCCTCAGTGAATGCGAACAAAGCAAGAACTACACTTTTAGCAGAATAAAATGGTACCATCTTTTATTTCGTTGCCTTCTCGTCAGTTGCTTACAGGGCAAAGACATTATTAAATTTATTTACATAAACAATTTTGACATACTTGCACAGAGTTCATTTTAAACAAAAATCAATCGATCTATAAATGCATACAGTAATAATATATATAGATATACATATATGCAATATTGAACACAATTCTGAACAATAATAATCATACACAATGAAAACTTCTCAGTATCTCGCATTCGGATGAAAATATCCAGTTACCAGGGCAAAGAAAGACTGATAACCGCTTCTTTCTGAAAAATTAAAATGTAAGTATTGTCCTTTCCAAGTAGGCTTTCGATAAATTGACTTCTGAAGACTACCGTCTTCTAGGCGTTAAATAGCAATGTCGAGGAAATGGGACTTTCCATCATTTTCATGTTCCATAGTAAATTCAATATTAATATGTGCATCATTGAAGTGGGAAGCATGACTTTCATTGTTGAACACCACAAATGTGTCATTGACGTATCGACAATAAGTTGTTTCGTCGATTGCATGCTTCAACTTTGTTTTTTCAACGTTGGACATAAATATATATATGTATATATTTGTCACCATCTCTTTCATTTGATTAGGTAATGTCGAAAGTTTCCATTGTATATGATCATTATTGTTCTGAAAAAAGTTTTATTATTATTATATATGTATCATTATTATTGTTGTAAGCATATACTGATTAACCTCGCCTAGATAACTAGGTCACTAGTATTCTAGCCGGTCCCAAGCCCGGATGAAGAGGGAGGGTGGGGGCGTGGTGCTAGCAACTCCACCCCCAAAACTTGACCAAATTGCTACTAAAACTTCAACGCACAAATATATTAAAAATTCTACAAATACAAACAATGAGAAGCCAGTCAGCCAATGTGCCTTCTTTCGATGAAAGCAAAAATAAGGATGGGGACGTGGAATATTCGTACAATGTACGAAACTGGAAAAGCTGCTCAGGTAGCCGCAGAAATGAGGAGATATAAAATAAAAGTGTTGGGAATCTGCGAGAGAAGTTGGAACGGATGCGGAAGGTGCCAACTGCCAACTGGAGAGACAATAATCTACTTTCAGCGAGGAGTCTGGAGAAAACAGAGGAGTCAGACAAGGGTGCTTATTATCACCAATGATATTCCTAATTGTGGTGAACTGGATTATGCGTCAGACAGTAGGAAACGAGAAGACAGGGGTATCCTGGACCGACGTAAAGAACCCAGAAGACCTAGATTTCGCGGATGATTTATGTTTGATGTCACACAAAATCGAAGACTTACAAGCGAAAACCGACAAACTGGTCGGAGAAGCAGAAAAGACAGGACTCCAGGTGAACATAGACAAGACGGAGGTTATGAAAATAACCGACCAACAACAACAACAGCAGCAGCAACATCCATCACCAATCACCATCAACGGGAGGGATTTGAAAGAGGTTACTTCATTCACTTATCTAGGGACCACTGTCTCAACCACAGGAGGAACGAACGAAGATGTCAAATCGAGAATCGGGAAGGCGAGAAACACATTCATCAACCTGAAACCAATCTGGAAATCTTCGTCACTCAGCATCAACAACAAAAATCGGATTTTCAATACAAACGTCAAATCAGTTCTTCTATACTGATCAGAAACTTGGCGGGTCACAAAGAATATTTCCAACAGCCTGTTGCAGACCTTTATCAACAACTGTCTTCGTTCTACACTCAAGATCAGATGGCCGGAAAGAACAAGAACCAACAAGAAACTATGGGAACAAACAAAACGAGAACCAATCGCCCAACAAATATTCAGGAGAAAGTGGAGATGGATTGGACACTCGCTGAGGAGGCCGCTGGGTGATATCGCGCGTCGAGTGGAACCGGAGAGGTAAGTGGCGAGTGGGACGTCAGTGCAAGGGTGACATGGAGGAGATCGTGTGAAGAGAAGTTGAAACAGTATGGAATAACATGAATGCAGGTGAAAAGTACAGCAGAAGACAGAAACAAGTGGAGACGTGTTGTTGAAGCCCCATGTTCCACTAGGAACCCAAGGGAACAATAATAATAATATACAGATTGATTTTTGTTTAAAAATAAACTCTATGTGCAAGTATGTTAAAATTGTTTCTGTAGATATACTTAATAATGACTTTGGGCTGTAAGCAGCCGATTAGAAGCCAACGAAATAAACTATGATAGTACCATTTTATTCTGCAAACACCAGTGTTGTTCTTGCTTTATGCAAAAGATATTTCTAGTTGGCGTGACCATCTTCTTTGAACAGGAAGGGAAATTCGCTTAAAACTCTAAAAGCTACGCTTGTATGTTACTTCAAATTATGCATATGCACAGAAGTGTGTTTGTATATTTTCCATTTGTAAAAATAAAAAACTTTACTTCCGTTTTGCGTGTTATTATAAAGACCGTTTCTGTTTTTTGTGATATATGCATGTACAAAAAATACATTTACTTACCAGTCATTCGTACATTTTCTTTGAAAAGTAGACCAGTAGATTTCAGAAGATATGCTCAAACCACTAGATGGAAGGGAAGGTACCTACTAATTGAAAGAAGGGCTACCTTGCCAAAACACCGAAGAATATTCCTCTCCGCTCCGCTCAGAAGATTCAGTTGCTTTATCCTGGAGAAAGTAAACTAAAGTTCTCTGTGAAAAATTCCTCCTGCAATGAGCTGGATTTGTGAAAAGCTGATCGTATGCTGATCAATTTGCTACACTAATTATCACTATTGACCAGAGTGTAGAATGCCAGTTTGATCTGCACGTCATCCTCATTGATTTTTAAAAGACCTTCGGTAGCGTCACAGTAGAGTAATTTCGAAACTATTTCAAAATCGTGGAGTGTAGTACCTCTTTAATGACAGAAAACAAGGGCCAGGCAACAGATCATTTATTGAGAAAATCAACAGGTACTTATAGATTCGTATGTACATTATTGTTAGCGGAGAAGCAACCTCTTCTGATTGGTTGTTTTCTAGCTGAGGATTATTCTGTCATCTGCTTGTGATCATTTCTTAGAAAGTCAGGCCGTATATCTATGAATCATATTTGCACATATTAGTTCTGCTGTGATTGGTTGATGATTTACTCAAGGGTATTATTATTATCATTGTTTCCTTTAATTCCTAGAGGAACATAGAGCTTCAGCCGTGCGTCTCCATTGCGTTCGGTTCTCTGCTAGAGTTTTCACCTGGCTCCAAGTCTGCTCACACGTTTTCATCTCCTCTTCACATCACCTCCTCCAAGTCACCCTTGCACTGACGACCAACTCGCCTCTTCCCTTTCGGGTTCCACTCGAGCAATGGCTTGTCTAGTGATGTCACTTGATGGTTTCCTCAGAGTATGGCCAATCCACCTCCATTTCTTCCTGCCTATTTGTTTCACAATCGGTTCCTGGTTGGTTCGCTCTCAGAGATCTCTGTTGCTGATCTTTTCTGGCCGGCCATTTGATCTTGAGTATTGAGCGAAGACAACTGTTAATGAAGGTCTGTAGTTTAACAGTATTTGCAAATATTAGGTCTGCGGTGATTGGTTGGTGAGTTACTCAAGGTTAAGCTTTGTTATTGTTTTCCTTACGACTCTGATTTGGGACGTGAACATCGACTTAAATTGTTGTCGGCAATTTCGGCTTGCAGCCAGCTCTCACCACAACTTGACTCTTTATCATCAGCTCTGTGATAATGTCATATGCCAAGTGATTCACGACCGAGAGCTCAGGGGATCGTTTGAAGTGGAGACAGAAGTAAGATTAGGTTTCCTACTATCACCAATGGTGTTCCTGATCGTGGTGGTTTGGGTCATACAATAGGCAGTGGGTGGGGAGCGAGAAGTCAGGCGTACGCTGGACTCAGAAAGAACGTCTAGAAAAACTTGACTTCACACATAATTCATGCCAGTGTGACAAAACTCGAATGTCTACGGGTGAACACCAACAATCTGGCAGAATAAAGAGGGAAAACAGGACAGAGATGATGAAGTCACCTCACTGACTGGCTCTACAACAAGCACCAGTCATTTTCAGCTTGAGAAATCTACGGGTAATTAGCTCTCTCACTTATCTTGTCGTTTAAAATAAAGGTGGCACAAATAAGGATGTCAAAAGGAGCCAGCATCGCACCAAAAGTTATGGTAAATCTTAATTAATTTGAAATAAGTGTGAAAACCTGATGCGGTTAGTATAAAGAACAGAAATAGAGATGCACTGAGCGTACACTAAGGAGAAGTTCAAGTGACATCAAAATGTCAGGAGAGGAAGATGTGAGGGGCATCCAAGAGCTACACAGTGGTTATCATGTGAAGGAGAAATCAAACGTGGAGCCAGCTGTAAGAAATGATCAAGAATGAAGTTTAGTGCGGATGTGTCAGTGAGGCTGCATGTTCCACTGAGACACAAAAGATGGATGATGAATGAGGTGAAATGCCACCTCAATTCCCTTTGGAAACCGAAATGCCCATGATCGCGATATTTGGTCTGCTTGATACTATGAATGACAATCAAGAATGCAAGCATGCATGCATGAATGACGCAATGTCCTACTGAATGATATATGTATATAAATGGGTAGTATCTGACTACTCATACCAATCATTCAGTAGTATATAGCGCCACGCATCAGACCATTATTTATCGTTTGCGAATTATTTAACCTTCCCATGGTAAATCATAGTGTGAAAGGTACTTAACAAGGAAGTGGATAACATCTGTGAAAATGTTTTCATTACTTTTGATACTATATATTGATAAATCCGACAGTATGGTACTTTAATTTGTGTCATTAATATTTAGTTATTTAAGGCCATTCAAACGACTATTCACCAGTCTTATTCGTCTAATTTTGTACTTGTGATTCTGTAGATATGTTTGTATCCCCTCAGGTACTTTTAGGGAAATAAATTCATTCCCTTATAATTTTTTACGGGTTGATCATGGATTGATATCAGTTAGAGAACCATTGAAAATCAGGGAGTACTGGACAGCTGTTTCATCCTAGTTTGGGAATCATCGGCAGTACGCACCCACTGGGATTCAAACCTAGGACCTTCCGGTGAGAAGGCAAGCTCGTATACCATTCAGCCACTGGGACACGAATCAATGGCCAGTCCATGAATGCTAACTTCTACCAATTCGTGATTTAGCGCTACCCCGACCAGTGTCGTCTGCGGGACATCCATCTTCACACGTGACATCTAGATGGACCTCACTGGTCACGACTTCTCACTAGAACTTCAGGAAACTCCGTTATGTAGCGAGTCACTAGCGAGCATCAGATTAATTTTCTATAGTTTTGGTTTGTAAGAGTTAGTTTTTGAAGTAGAATGTAGGGCTTCAGGCTGTGAGGTTTCAGTGGGTAAATTATCAACATTCTTACAAAATGGAGTGTTGCCAGCCTCAAACCCAACGTTCTGGTCTTAATACCTGCGAGTAAGCCAGGCGATTTTTAAGGTACATAGTATGAGAATCGAACACGAAGCTCTCACACTGCTGGAGAGCTTTCAACCTGTGAACAGTCAAAATATGGTAACTCGATTACTACTTTTAGAATATCTCAACTGACTACTTTAGCTGAAAACATTTCTCTATTCAAAGATTATTTATGAAATAAAATTATTTGTAAGGGATACTTACTTTAACGCTCCTATGTTGAGGAGAAAAGAGAGGAATGTCTTATGATTAGCTTGAAGAAAATGGATATTCATGAAATTCCATCAAAGGGTGCCTACTCTCACCGTAGTCAACCAGCTCAAAAGTATCCCGTGAAAGCGTAAAGAAAAACACTTCACAATCTACGAAGAACATCTCCGAAATTACCTCAAAACGATTGAAATCTTTTCAAATAGATATTGCCAATAAAATCATTTTGACCCATACCATGTCGACCGATATACACAACAGAAAAGCGTGACTAAACCAGAATCGTCTATAAGATAACTTGCAACGTATATGAAAATTAACATATTGGTCGAAGTGTACACCCTCTTCAGTATCACATTCATGACCATAAACTGGCTGTCGAAAGCTGTGACATTCATTCCCACATATCAATGCAGGCAGACGTCTGCGCGGTGGAATAATGTACAAATTTTAGACACAGGGAGCAACAAAAATGCCAAGGAATTAATCTCTAGAAGCCTGGCACTCAGACTGCCATGCGATCAACAGAATCAATCTCATCGATCAGATTTACTGATCAATAAAATAAAGAAGCCATGCAGAAAAAAAGGTCAAAATTTTCAGGTCAACGAAATAATCACTTCCAAAACAAGTAAACTAGAGTGTAAGAAAATTTTCAGAAACAACTAATCACGTCCAAGATTAACGGAAGTGATGAATGATGAACTCATGACGGATTCTAAAGACTGATTTCAGCATAAAGTCTGTTGTTTAGGTGGAGATAATGAAAGCTGCGTAATATTAAACCATCCAGTTCAGAGAACACAACAGCATCAGTAAAACAGTTTAAATAGTATAAATATTTTCGATTATGATGTATTAAAGAAGATTTATTTCTGTTTGACTGACAATGTTGACAAGACTGATAATGGAACATCTCAGGTCAAATGAATGAATGTCGCAACGAGGAGGTCTGGCAGTTCAGCAGACCAACCAACAATCTACCGCTCAACAAATATCTAGGAGGAAATGGATATAGACTGGACATGAGCTAAGAAGACAGCTAAGTGGCCATCTAGGGGAATCTGGTTGAGGAATGACCAGCTGGATGTGACATGATGGAGATAATGCGAGGCCAAAATAAAAATGGCTCATGAGCACTTATGGAGCCAGCTGGAGGAGAATGCAGAGAAAATAGGGTGAAATACAGACGTCCTTCCAAATCGGTATATTTCACTTGATAAAACAGTCTGATGATCATATGGGCTGAGAAGAAATGTCCAAAAGTTACTGAGGGTTAAAATAAGACAACTTCATATATTAGATGGCTGGAGACAGTGGGAAGGAAGCTCAACCTGAGATTCGAACCCCGCGTCACTCAGTGCTGCAGTCAGAGGTGTTACCACTGAGCTTGCTGTCCAGGTTTGCGATTGATCTCCTAAAAGACTGTATGGGACACTTTGATTGGACATTAGTAACTAGTGTCCAATCAGAGTACGGTTTCGTATAAATGACGCTTAGGAATTTCTAGATTCCAAGGCTAGCCAAGACAGTACTAGTAGACGTTTTACTTGTAATTTGGGCTCTTCTTCATTCCACCGGATATTTTCCCGGCTATTTGCGGAGTTCGAAGTTTAGCCACATTTATAAAAATCCGTTAATAACTTGATAGACCCCACTGAAACCAGACCAACTGATTTTATCTCTAGAAGTAAAATATTGACGGATAAATGGATCCTGACTTATGATGTAGGCTACGCTAACTATAACATAATTAACGCCTAAAGTGATTTGATGGACGCGCACTTCGTCCTATTTCGGGACTTCTCATTATCTGGATGTACCTACAATCTCCCGAAGAGGGACGTATTGTCAGTGAGGAGACTAGAAACAAGCACCCTTAGTCTCAGACTCTACTGCTAGTTACCATACAGAAAATCACTTCAATGTTAATCCTCCAAAATCGTTGAAGAGATAGTACTAGGAGCCCGTATGTAGACATAGACGGAGGAATTTTAGTCCAACAGATCAGTGGAAAAATCAGTGTAGGTTTGAAACAAATAATTACAATGTGTTCCCTTGTTGAATACAAATATGTCTGATGAATTCAACACTACTGAGAGAAGTTTATAACAGGTAAAAGTGCCAATCACAATGCACAGTAGTAGTACACTGAATTTAACCACCGTGAAACTAATCAATTAAACAGTTTTAAGGTATACATACATATATATATATATATTTGCGTGTTATGTATATCAGATTACCGTATATACATGAATTGCGTTCAACACAGTCTGAATTAGTTAGCCTTTTTGTCTGATCAATATTCATAGTCTGATCTGTATCACTTTACTGATTCCATTTCGTTAAGTCCGTTTCTCATTTGACTGATCACAGTTGGAACTTTTATTGTTATTTGGAATCACGAAATATACCCATTTATTCATTAATAAGGAAAAAAGTAGTTTCATTAAGCTAAGAAATATTTCTTTAACTGAACGACTTCGTATCTTTAAGTAGCTATGGTCAGTTTTGTTCATACAATACAGAATAAATTATTATTATTGTTTCCTTTAATTCCTAGAAGAACATAAGGCTTCAGCCGTGCGTCTCCATTGCGTTCGGTACTCTGCTAGAGTCTTCACCTGGCTCCATATCTGCCCACACACTTTAATTTCCTCTTCACATGACCGCCTCCAAGTCACCCTTGGACGATCAACTCGCCGCTTCCCTTTCAGGTTCCACTCAAGGGCTTGTCTAGTGATGTCACTTGATGGTTTCCTCAGAGTATGGCCAATTCAGTCCACCTCCATTTCTTTCTGCCTATTTGTTTCACAGTCGGTTCCTGGTTGGTTCGCTCCCAGAGATCTTTGTTACTGATCTTTTCTGGCCATCTGATCTTGAGTATTGAGCGAAGACAATTGTTAATGAAGGTCTGTTGTTTGTTTGAGATGTTCTTTATGACGCGCAGTGCAAGTCTCTGATCCGTATAGTGAGTAGCACTGACTTCACATTGGAGTTGAAAATCCGGATCACCTTTTCATTCTCATTCTGAGTGCTGTTGACCTCCACATAGACTTGAGAGTAGTGAAAGCTTGTCTTGCTTTTCCGATTCTTGCTTTGATATCCTCGTCAGTTCCGCGCAGAATAAGTTATATATGTCCAAACCAAGTTCAATTTTAACAGCGAAAAATTTGGGCACCGGGTATATGATATTCATTATAATAAAGGTTTTTGTATTTTCCAATGAATGAAAAACAAAACGATATTGTTTTGTTCACTGACGTTTCGCTATTTAATGCTAATAGCTTTATCAAAGTATTATTATTAAACCAGAATTTATAAAATCTCAGCTTATATGTAACAACTTCATCATCGTTCCTCAACATGGGGTCATTTTGCGTTGTCAAATTGTTCAACTGGTGAAGATAATAATACCAGGGGTAGATTGTTGGATTTGATAATTGCATAAGATTATAAAGGCGGCGTGTGTTTATATAATGATATTGCTTACCACATTTGTGTTGATTTTGTCACTTCATGGGGAGGGAGGGTATTGTAACCAGGTTAAACCCTGTTTTGGTCCATCATTCCTCTCCAGACAATTTGGATTTCACTTGATATGAAGTGCTTCTGATGACGTAACACGTTCTTTGTGATTTCTGAAATGCCTTTTCTGGATGATGATTTCAATATTGTCAAAATCAATTTTGTGGCCATATGTCTACACGCTATAGAATCAGGCCACAAAAGTGATTTTGAAAATATTGAAATCACCATCCAGAAAAAGCATTTCAGAAATCACAAAGAACGTCTAACATCATCAGAAGCACTTCATATCAAGTGGAATCCAAATTGTCTGAATTGAATAGGAATGATGGACTTAAACAGAATTTGACCTGGTTACAACACCCAGCTCTCCTGTGAAATGACAAAATCAACACGAATGTGAGTGATAAGCAATTTCATTATATAAACAAGCTGTTTTATAATTTTACACTTATCAAAACCAACAATCTACACTTGGTTTAGTTATCTTTACCAATTGGCCAACTTGACAACGAAAAATGCCCCCATACTGACGAACGATGATCAAGTTAGTAAACTTTGTTTTGATACCATAGCAGATGTACTATTACCTTCGTTATTTGGTTTAGTGATCTTCATTGTTAATTTCACTTTCAATATGTCCCTTTAACTTGTCTATTTTCTCAGCTCTTAACTCTTTGTTATATATATGCTTAGATTTTGTAAATTCCGGTTTAATAATACTTTGATAAAGCTATTTGCAGCATTTAAATAGCGAGACATTAGTAAAAACAATATCGTTTTGTTTTTCATTCATAGGGGAAATACAAAAACCTTTATCATAATGAACACAGAATAAGGTATTAAGCGGCAACAAAAAGTTGCTCAGCAGTCAATAAAGATAATTAATTAACATAATTTTTAAGGAGTTGGTTTGAGTTGAATTGGATGAAATACAAAATAATTAAAAAATTTCTGTCCTATTCGTTACAAAAAAGCCTTAGTAAGGTAGCTCTTCAGTAGAATTCAATGAATTTGCACTGAAGACACAGTTGATGAGGAAGAAAGAAAGTTGACAAAAACTCTGGTTGATAATTAATTATTCAGACAAGTTCATTAGGAGATATAAAGTAGTCAGGACACGAAGATCCGCTCTCTAACTCTCCACTAAGAAAGACGTATATATCAAGCTACCCTATTGGGGTGATGATAGCAGCTTGGTAACTTGACAGAGATTGAATGCTGCGGTTAAAAGACTTTTTATGCATCTTAGATTATATATGTCTGATTTCCCACAAATTGGAAGATATGCAAGTGAAAAGCAACAAATTGCCAGAAGAAGCATCCAGAGAAGATAGGACTTCAGGTGAACATAGAGAAAACAGAGGTGATGAAGATTCCTGGCCAACAACAACAGCGATAAAAGCAGACAACAATTAGCCAGCATAAATGGTAGAAATCTGATAAGAAAGGCCCTCGAATAAGACCATGACAGGAAGCGGCGAGTCGATCGTCAGGGAGAGGGTGAAATGGAGGAGGTTATATGGAGAGGAGATGAAAGCATGTGAGCAGACGTGGAGCCAGGTGAAATCGTTGGCGGAGAACGGAACGCAATGGAAATGTGCGGCTAAATCCCTATGTTCTTCTAGGAACTAAATGAAACAACAATAATAATAAGATTATAATAATTGGGAACGTGAAGCCGATATGTACATCTAAGCCCTTAGAATATTAGAAAAATGATGTCACATCCCACCGTACATGCCAATTTCAATGTACGTGTTGACATAAATACAAAGGGGGACTCATCGTTCTCTGTAAGTAAGGGTGGGTTTCATAGAATATTCCTAAATGGCTCCAGAAGGAAATAGAATCCCCAGAACCTATTAATGGTGAGAACAGGGGATCTAGCTCCTCTATTGTGAAACATATTATAGAGACGGGACATAAAATTGATGTTTCCACACATCTTTTAAACCTATCTATAAAACGTGTTTGAAGCGTACCGTGAAGTCTGTGGAAGCCCTAGTTAGCAATCAGAAAGTCTGAAACACCTTAATGCGTTCAAACCAACAATTCGTCATCACACTAAATTTTCCTTGGTAAACGTTGTTTTGATACCAGCCAGAGTAGATGTACTATTACCTCTCTCATTTGGTTTAGTGATCTTCATTGTTATTTTGACCTTCAGTATGTCCTTTTAACTTGACCTAAGTCTATTTTCTCACCTCTTAGCTCTTTATTAATTTCTTGTATAAATATTCCTATGATAAGTCCGTGTGTGATCAGATTGTTCGAAATGAGTGTAGTGCAAATACATTACACACACGATTCAGATAAATTACATCTTCTTATTGCTTTGTCTAATCATAATATGCTTGAACTCTTTGTGTGAAAACTATATAAGTGTAATTTTCTGAGTACTGTTCTTTAAGTTTCGAGCCTCCTGTCAATTGACATCATGTAAAATCTGCAAGTATGCTACAATTTTTCTGTACATGAACTTAATAATAATTTATTTAGGCTGTAAGCAGCTGAGCTGATGAGAAACCAAACTATATAAGCACAATTTTCTGAGCACTTTTCACTAATTGTGGAACTTTCTGTCAACTGACAACATGTAAAATTTGCAAGTGTTTTAAAACTTTTCTGTACGTAAACCTCACAATTTATTTAGGCTGTAAGCAGCTGATGAGAAGCCTACGAAATAAATGATGGTACGATATTATTCTGCACAAACCACTGTTGTTCTTGCTTTATTTAAATTCATCAAGGGGAATAAATGCACGAAGAAAGTAATTTGTTTGGTAATGAGACTAAAGCTTTCCGGTAGAAGGATGTCAGTGCAGAAAGAAAGAGGTGATATCCAGATGTAACATTCTTATCTCGGATATGTAGAAATCAGTTGGTAAATTAGTGAATTCACATGAATCTGAAACACTATGATCATTCAAATTGTTTACAGAGTGTAGAATAATGTCTGAAGTGCATTATACACTAGAACTGATCTGGTGAAATGTTTCTTTCCAGAGTTCGGCTTAGCTGTGCGTTCCTTTTGTGCACCTTCTGGAGACCTGAGAGTCGTAGTTTCTCAGATCAGTCAGAGTTAATGGTTGATTCACAGGATTTGTTCAGGTTGATTATTTTCAGATGGTTTTTTTCTGAGAACATCTTGGTGTCAATAGTTTTCATCATTATATATTTAACAAATCAAATACCAAATATTCAGTTTTGGCGCAGAAGTTAACACCAGTGAGATCTTAGAAAATAAAGAAGCAACGTTGATTCATCCAGATAATGATAATAAAATTGCCCCCATGAATCGCCATGATTACATTGATGAAGTACTGTAACAACAGAAGACAAGGGCCAGGCAACAGATCGTTTCTTAAGGAAATCAAAGCATATTCATATATTTTCATGTACATTATTATAGATTAGTTAAGCAAACAAACACCGTCTTCTGATTGGTTGTTTCACACTTAAAGTTAATCTTTCATCTATTTGTGACTGTTTCTTGAATGTCAACTGTATCCGCCTACGCAAAGTCTGCTGTGGTCGGTTTTGAATCAGTCTTTCTTCATATTTTCTCACGACAAATCTTGAGAAAGTAAACATTGACGTAAATTACTGTCTACCAATTTGGCTATTAGACAGCTCTCACCACAGTACTATCCATTATATTGGGTGAAGGAAAACTTTCAAAAAAAAGCAACCTAGAAAGATCAGACTGAACAAATAGAAGTTACTTTAGATTGGACACTAGTTAGTAAGTAACTAGTGTAATGTGTCTAGATTTTTGTTTAGTGCAGACTGAATTCTATCAGTCAAGTTCGCAGTGTGGTCAGCAGTCTGGGTGACTCACCATCACGGTGCACTTCACTGTGAATTGTTGATGTTAGATGCTTGGAGGTAATTGCCAGGAAGCCCACCTGTATCTAGGTTTCGTGCTAGTTGGCAACCACATTGCAAACGTGACTGATAGAATTTAGTCAGCATCAAACAAAAGCATAGATACATTACACTTGTTACTAACTAGTGTCCGATCAAAAGTATCCAATACAGTCCTACTGGAGGTCATTCACTAGCCCAAATAGCTCAGTCGTAACATCTCTGACTAACTGCAGCATTGGGTGACCTGTGTTCGAATCTCAGAAAGAGGGAAATGAGTCCCTTCAAGGCTGGAGATACTACTTGTTGACTTGTGAGTGCCAGCTAGCACAAAACCTAGGTCAGGTTGAGCTTCCATCTGATTGAGTTCAGCCATCTATTATCAACAGATGGAAGTCAAGCTAACACATGAAGAATGAACTAACCATCAGCTACGAATTATCTGAGCACCTGCATTCGTCGGGTGCTGTGATTCCCCGTTCGTATCCACTCCCTAAAGTGTTCATATGGAATGTATCACTGCTTCCAGTCTCGAACATGGGCAGGTCACTTTATCTTATTTCTTCATGCCTTTGTGTTACAAGTGGAATATAGAGCTTGAAGCCTGACTTTTCAATTTTCAGTGGAGATGAAGTTGTTAGTCTTACGCCCAACTTTCTCTTTTTGCCGAACTCACTACCAGCTGAGAGATTTATTAGTGCACCAACCACAGAGATCGAAACCGAACTACGTTTATAGTTCGCTAGCATTCTACCCTTCAATATATCATACTACTGTTATATATATCACTCAGATATTCTCTCTACCTGTCAGAAATAATCTCAATCATCATAGTGTGTTAGATTCATTTGTGAATTCATTAATTTCATGAATATTATCAGTGCATTCGGAAAGAGAATGACAACTCTGAATGTTACCACTCTCTCTCACCTAATATCCTTTTCACTAAAACCATTCGATTTTTATGCAAATCCACTCATGATAATAATGATAATTTGAATGTGGCTGTTCCGATTCACTACTCTGCTTCTATTTATAACGGAATTAACTACTCACCAAGTGTCTTTTCAAAAGAAAAAAATAGTGAAAAAAATCCAAACATGTTGTAAAGCTTAAAGAAATTTAAAGTGAATTTATCACAAAAAAGTAAGAGGTTTGATTAATTTATGCAAATCATGAATCAGTAACATAGTCAGAGATTCTTATGTCGACTGTGTTTGAATTATTTGTGTACATGTTTTCACCTATTACAGATGAATGACTTATTTGCTTTTTGTGTTTATCAACGCCTTTTAATCATGTGAATTGATATGATCAACGAGTGATCTTCATTTAGTTTAGACAGACCACTTTACGTAAAATTGTGTCATATTAAAAATTATTTTTATTATTGTTCTTTCAGGTACCGACTAGAACAACAGTACATGACTGTGTCTTGTTTTCTGCAGTCCTATTTAGTTCTCAGAAAGAAAGCAGTACACCGTGTATAAAGGGAAGTCTTCCACTTCATTGCTTACTGAAGCTGATGTCCCTCAAGGCGCCGTCATTTTTCCTTTTCTTTTTTCTTTCTTCTTGCATGACTTGCCTCAGTCTGATGAAATAAACTTTGTGAAGTACGCTGATGATTTAACTGTTTCAATGGCTGTTAACTCCCAGCTAGATTGTACCAAAATAAATAGCTTTCTGTCGGTAGTCAGTAAATGGTCTGAGTCTAACGGTCTTAAACTGAATCCTCCTAAATGTCAAACTGTTAATTTCAGCTTAAGATGTAAACGACAGTTAAAAGAAGCCGTCGATTCTCATGACAGTTGTAAGATTGATGACATTGATATAGGAATTAAATCAGAAATTAAGTATCTTGGACTTATTCTGTCCTCTGATCTCTCCTGGTCTTCCCATGTCTCAGCGATCTCCAGTAAAATATTCCGCCTGACATTTTACATTAAAAAGTTAAGACACTCGGGTATAACTCAACCCCTCCTCCTCTTACAATTCATAAACTCTTGCATCCTACCTATTCTTCTTTATTGTTCACCCTTATTCTTTCCTGGTTAACTTAAAATGGACTATGTCACAATTCGTAGAATGCTGAAGACTGTCAGTAGGATGAGTGGTGTCCCAGTGGACTACATAGTTAACGTCGTTGTCGATAGGCACTGGACTTCGTGCAATAAATTTGCTAAAGGGATTTTGTCTGACTTGGAGCATCCACCTTGCTGACCCTCAGCTTTCACCTTGCATCTCCTCAGGTAGAACAAGAAGTAACTTCAGAGAACTGTATGCTCGTACGTCTAAGTATAAAAATTCTATGATACCATACTTGGCATGTATTTTATGTGATGAAAATAGCGTCAGGCAAGAATTGACTAACCTTTTTTCATCTAGTAAATAAATAATTTCCTCCATCCATCCTTAAATACCTTCAAGTTTTACTTTTATTATTTCTATTATATTTATGGTCCTGTTGCTTCTTTGTTTTTACTTTCATAATTGCAAACACCAACTTATCTGTATGACTTCTGTAATCTTTGTTTTTTCCCTCACTATATCACGTAAAGAGAAGGTTATATTCATTATTTTTAATCATGCAAGGATTTGTAAACTGCATTGACAATACTGTGTGAAACAAGCCCACGGCAATTTCCACTTGTATTATTATTATTACCTTAGCTGCTATCATTATTATTTTCATTTTATGTGCTGCATGTTTTTGACATTACCCCTATTGTAGATGTGGAAAACTTTTCTGTGTGATTAATTTTATTTATAATTTGAGGGAACTGGATGCATCATTTTGATTAATGCTGGAAATTCCATTCTGTATCACAAGTACTGTTTTTGGAATAAATTAAATCATTATTATTATTTAACTGGTCCCAAGATTGTCGACGGTCCCTCATCACAAATGAACTCACACCTAACTCATCGTATCTCATCCTGATTCCACTCAAGCGATGGCCTGCACTGCGTGCGACGTCATTCCACAGTCTCCTTAGTGTGGATTCGATCCATCTCCATTTTCTTCTACATATTTGTTAACCAGTAGGTTTTAGATTGGTTTGTTTCCAGAGTTTCCTGCTTCTAATTCTTTCTCACCGGCCAATCAATCTCCAATATGGAGCCAGAGAAGGCAGCTGCTGATAGAAGTCTGCAAGCCAGCTATTCGAAATGCCTTTCCGACCCGTACAGAAATGACTGGCTGACTTCACATTGGTGTTGAAAATCTGTCTTGCCCTTCTGTTTGTGCCTTTGATATCATCCATCCGGTAGCTTGTAGTAGAAACGGTGCTTCCTAGATAAGTGGAGGAAGTAATCTCTTTCAGAATTATTCTGTTGAAAGCGATTGGTGTTGGCTGTTATAATTGGATGGTGATTTTCATCATCTTCATCTTCTCCATGTTCATCTGCATTCCTGTCTTCGCTGCCTGCCCCTTCAGCCAGGTTGTTGGTTTTCGCCTGCAAGTCTTCGAGTTTGTGTGACATTAGATATATAAATCCAGACCATATAGAGACTTTTTATCGGTTCAGTCTATTCCTAACTTTTCGCTCCTCACACACAATTTGCCTCAGAATCCGGTCCACCACAATTAGGAGTACCATCGATGGAAAACAGATAGGTTTCGCTGAGTTTTCCGTTGAATGAGGTTAATAAAGATTTTGTGGTATTTACGTCAGCAATATATGCTCGCTGTATCAGAAAAAGGTGATCTTATCTGGTAGTCGACAGATACATCGTATTGAAGGATAATGAAGAGTCATTCTTTGTGCATCCTTCCAAACAGTGTTAGGGATCAGTGGGCAGAATGGATGCGAACAGGTGGCATTGGTTCAATCAGAAGCGCTATAAATGAACACCTCGTTAGCATCTCTCACAACACGTCAATTGACTCATCTTTCACAGCCGTTTACAAAGTGAATAAAAGTATACTTTAGGCAATTAGTTTTCGATTTTTCTATACTGCAGAAGCTCTCTCTGTATTCATCGAAATGTCTGAGCTTTTTTCTATGCGTTTCCCGTTTATAGTCGTCTTCGTAAAACGCAACTGTTTTCTAATCATATGCAGTATTGTTTCTTTGCACATTCTGATCTATATTAACACCTCAAAAGTTTTATATCAACTTGAAAATTTTTATCTCATTTATTCTGCATTTGTTACTATATTAAATTAAGTAATAATTATAAGTATGCTAAATTATGTATAAAAATGCAACTGTAAAGCTTTATTGGATGGGAACTATGTTGCGCCTACACGATAGCTCTAGAAGACCTGAAGTTCACTAACGACACAGGTTTAAAGTCACACAAATTTGAAGATCTGCACGCCAAAAACAAAAAGGGTACAGAAGATGTAGAAAAGATATGTATTCAGTTGAAGATTTGACAATATAGAGGTGATGAAGACACCTAAACAAGCACAACAAGCAACAATCTCTATCGACGGGAGGAATTCGAAGGTAGTCACCTCTTTCGCTGATTTAGACAGTATCGCCTCAGCTGAAGGCAGCGCCGATTAAGAAGTGAAATGTAGGATTGGAAAAGTGTAACAGGTATTCATAATTCTGAAATCAATGTAGACATCTGTTTCATTCAGCACTGTCTGTCTGTTTTCGACATAGAACTTTGCACCGATGTGCAGCAATTCGAGTCGCCACACTCCATGTAGCACACAAAGCAAGAGAAGAAAGTAGAAGAAATGCATAATAAAGATAGTAAGTTGAGGTGTGAGAGAAGGAAATAGTAATAACGAAGAACAATATAGTTTCATTGGATATCATAAGTCACAAGGAGTGGATGCATCTCTGCTGTTATTGAGAACGATTTTGAGCCATATCACCAATTGTTTTCAACCACTGGTTTTTACCGTCCCGAGGACCCCAACCAGGAAGCCAATCTACACTTTCCTACGTGACTCGCTGGCTTAAACTAACTGTTGTGGATTTCATTGACTGGTGACATGTTTTGATTTGACTGCCGCTAGCTCTTTTCTAGCCTGACTCTTTGTCAGCTAACATTGCCCATCGGGGAAGGCGATGACTAGGCATACGTAACACTCGACCAGTGCCTAACCTCAATATTGCTCACCTTATTATACCACTTCACACGGTAGATAGAGCGCAGGCACCTATGATCAAAGACAGCTAATCTTTTCAAGTCTTCCGCTCTCAATGGCTAGGTCTCACAGCCATAAAGGAGGATGGAGCGGACTGATGAGCAGTACACACGCCCTTTGGTCGATAGCCAGTCGGATATCACGTCTACACCTGAGTCGGCATAAACTGGCATATGCGAAACTAGCCCTCTGTATCCGTACTGAGATTTCGTCAGAGATCAAGCCGTTGGCGTTGGCTGATGGTACTTCCCAAATAAGGGAAGCGGTCAACGAGCTCTACCAATTTACTCCCTATTTCTAAACTAGGAGTCAGTGTAGTTCAGTGCTGTAATATCATCTTACATTTGGCGGGAGCGAATCGCACTGGTGTCAAGACAGTCACTGCTTGTCTGCAATAATAATGTGGTGAGAGCTGTCTGCTAGCCAAAATTGTAGACAACAAATAACGTCAATGTTTACGTCCCAAGTCGGGATCATGGGAGAAAACAATAACAAAGCTTAACCTTGAGAAACTCACCAACCAATCACAGCAGACCTAATGTGTGCAAATACGGTTGGCAGATATATGGCCTGATTTTCTAAGAAACGGCCACAAACAGATGACAGAATAACTTTCAGCAGGAAAACAACCAGTCAGAAGAGGTTGCTTCTCCACTAACAATAATGTACATAAAAATCTATAAATATCTTTTGATTTTGTCAATAAGCGATCTGTTGCCTGTCCCTTGTCTTCTGTCGTTATAATAATAATAATAGCATATTTATTCTGGATAGTATTTATAAAATGTATAGAATTTTCAGAGGAGTTTATTGCATGATATTTTCCCTTTGTAAATTATCTTCAAGTAAAATATTAATTGACAGTATATCCTCTGGCACAATGCTCTC
>OX235274.1:12078397-12220592 GCA_944472155.2 Trichobilharzia szidati | reverse complement strand
TTTTTATGTTGCGTCATTTAACACAAGTAAATGATATTTTTCCTATAACCGTACATAAAATTAAATTAGATGTATATTTTTTTCCCGATATTTTGAACTTTACATTATTTTACTGTATAGTAGATGCATGTCATTTTTTTGGTAAAAAAACGCTTACTTGGTACATTTTTCTTGACAAGGTTCTCAGCATTCTTGTTTTCTTTTCCAGGTGCAACGGGCACTGGACAGGAAACAAACGAAGCACGGGATCCAACGAACAACATTGAGGAAGCTATGTACAGACACCCTATTAGCATAGGCAGACAGACCAGCAGGCTCTCGATCAAGCCGCTCGGAAGATTTTTTTCACCCATCAGGGAACCATCGAGATTTTTTTACTTCCGGCTGGTCATGTCTTAGGGTCCTCACAAACCCACTAGGGGGGGAGTGAGCTGTAGCGGTAAATAATTCCCCAAAATTATTAACCACAGCAATCATCACTCAACATTGGATGCTGACCATCACTGTTTAAGTCGACTTGTTTAGCTGAAGGCTTACGGTCAAGCATCCCCGCCATTTGGTGCTCCGTTGTGTCACGTGCGTGCACGATTACTAGCTAGCTAAGCATTCATTCCTACCCGCGATTTGGTCCCAAAATATATATCGTATTTGGACGACAAAATCTGGTCTTTTGCTTTACCATATGGTACTCGAAGAACGAACACTATAGTGGTTGTTGGTATAAGATCTTGCGTTAGTATAATCCGTACAACTCGCGAACTTCGATACCTACAGCCCCCTAAAAGCTTAATTACTCTCTAGTGACGAATCAGAACCAATATTTGTGTTTTTGAAGTTAGGTCAATGATCTAATCCAAATGGTGGTTCCAAATTTCAACACAGTGCATAATGATCCATCTAAAGTTATACATCGACTGTTGAACACTTTAATTAGAGACCATAGTGTGTGACTTTCCACCGTAATAGGCCGAATAATGCCACAGGACTGGTTCTCACGAAATCCTACTTAAAAAATATGGAGAGAAATGGTTTGGCCTGTTGGCCATTTCATTCGTTTGAAAGTTTTCTCACCCCGAAAATTGCATTTACTGCCAACGAAATCTTAGAACTCGTGGAACTAAGCCAAATCCAGCTATGGATCAAAAGACGTTTCGCTTTGTACAGCATTTCGCCAAACACTTCTTCATAGCCACTGAAATTACAGTGTCTGAAGAGACTAGCCGCCTTCAACCATAGGTCTATAAAATCTATCTCCTGTGTTACTCGGCGTTATATTGATGAGTAATATGTTTAGATAAATAGTAGACAGCGACTCAGTTGATGTGGTTGGGGAGTTGTATAGATTGGTATGGCTAAGACATTGTTGTTATGCAGGCCAAGGCATGGCTTTCCTCAATATGCTACCTTAGCTGATCTCGAGTGTGGCTGGAAAGGAATTATGAGTGATAAATCTAAAACCAGGCATCAGCCTGTGATTTTAGCTAGTCACTTATGGAGGTGTGCAACCCCTGTTTACGGTCACTGAGACTCTCATAATCAGTGTTTGGAGTCGGTTGGTGGCAAGGCTGAACTGTTTTCCCGATGGAACAGATGGATTTAAGTCTTGTGGCGTCTAAGATCAAGTAAGTTCCTACTATTACTTCCACAATTATTCCTCCTTCCGTACACTTGCGTTCATTGTATTTCCTTTACATTCCTGCTTTTCCCACCTATATGTGTGTTTTACGAAGTTCTGTGACTTACACAGCTCAAGTTTAGTGGCAGGTTCTAGGTTGAAAATTCTTTTGACTCTGGAGGGGTAGGTGATTTAACCGGTGCTCACAATTCAAGGATAAAACACTGGTTTAACATTTTCAAAGAAGGGGACAGGCTAACTGAATTAAGACACCACAGATACCACAGAATACACAGAAAGCGAAGACCGAATATTGAGAAGTGGCATATAAACCTTCATGGACCTTGAAACCTAAGCTCTGAATTGTGTAAACTGTCAGGTGACTCACTCACAGGTCACTGAAGTTAATACTGACAAGCTTGAATGCTGTTTTTTCATTCTGACTGGGAATGTTCAGTATGCGGACGTCGTAGCCGACATCGCCACCTGATTGAAAAGATGATACATGAAAGTGATGCACCAGGTAAAATAGTCGACAAGGTAAGAAAGTTGACTTGAAGAACCCATATTGCCGGTAAGCTGCATCTCAAATTTCCCACCCAACCGATTGTAACCCCTATGCTGAAGAGCGAAGTACCTCGGGTAACGTGATTCTCCAAGTAACCACTAAGTATTTGTACGATACACTGACACATAAAGAGTTTAATACTGTATCGACTATTGTGATAATTGCAATCTTGAGTATCGACAGTTAAGTCTGTCATCATCATTAAAGTTTAAGCAAACTTATCTTCAATGACGCGTGCTTGTTTCTCAACCTGTGAGAGAAATTTCCTAGACTTTCTCATATCTTCCCTCTAAAACAAAACATATGGAGATTGTTATGTTTTAAAAGTCAACAGATTTAAATGACAGTGATTTATTCTTAGCAAAAACTTTATACCTTTATCAAAACGTAAAATTTCATAAGTTATTTTCATTTGTAAAACGATTTCCGAGCGTTGTTGGTTAAATTTCGTATTCCGCCATTGAGGAAGTGATTGGGGAATACTAGATTCGGTGTTGATTGACGTGATGTGTTACCGAGAAAACAGTTGGTGGATGTGGTGGGTTCTGGTCGCCTGCAGAAAGACATTTGTGAGCACCGACTGTTCACGCTAAATGGACTTGGACGTGTTGAGTCAGGTGAACACCTAGGAAACTTTCGATGTAGAGTATCTGATGATAGATTGGAATGGCCAGAATCAGGAAGTGCATGACTGGATCCTGATCTCCTCGACAAATTCAACTGATTCAAATCACTTTCCAGCTTCGAGAGTTTGTGACTAGACGAGACAAGTTTATCTCGCAGTTCTTCACACTCCTTCTGTAACTTGAAAGAAAAACAGATTATGCTAAACACGTCTTACAGAATCCCTCTCATTTTGAAGGCTTTTGATCTTCTGTTCATAGTTGTTCAGCAGAGACTTGAACTGACTTTCCATACCTTTGCACTTTTCCTGGAGCTTGTAAATGACATACTCTAAATATTTGACTTCCTGAGCAGTTTGTGTGGAGTAAAATGCAATAGCTCTGCGACATATGTCTAAGACAGTTTCAGGAGTTTGTCCCATCAGAATCATGCTTCGAAACTGTTCACATGGTTGCAAGTTAACCTGATTAGGTGAGAAGGTAGCGGGGTATTTCTCACTTCATATATATCTGAATTCTCATGCAGTCTGGATTTGCAGGCTGGACATTGAAACATGCCATCGGGGGTTTTCAGATGAAGAGGACTGTGTGTTGCACAGAAGATATGCTGACAACTGGTGGCGATGGCATCGGTGTCTAGTAGCTGCCTACATTTTCTGTAGTTGCAAGTGAGCATTTACAACGAAAACGTGTTTCTAATTTGTGCTGCGCTCTGTTGGACTCAATGTCGAAGGTATCAAATGTCCAATTGCAGAAGTTAGGAAAATGCTCAAATTCACATTTGGATAAAGAATGAAATGTTTCAGGACTCAGTTACTCTGGTGAATTTATTACGTAGTAGTTGGCACCAGTGATTCCAGTAGAGAATCATCGAAGTGACCTGGAATAACCAGCGACGTAATATGTCATGTATGCCATGCATGCTTTCCATTCTTAGTTTACTCTTCACTTTGTCTTTGAAATCAGGGTTTATGACATGGTGGAAGGACCAGTACCCCACAGCAGCGTAGTTCTTCGGCTTGTGGACCTACTAGTTGTATCTTCGGAGATATTCTTATCTACTGGTAGGGTACAGGGAAGATGGATTATGTCTTCAGTCACTCTCTAGAATTTTGATCATCCTGGTCGGACCACCTCTCATCTCATAATATTAAGAGGAGAAATTCAATCTACTATGTTACTGGTCACATCAAATGTAGGTTATACCATGAAATGTGTATCGGATTTCCTAAATACCTTCTTTCTTTTAGGTGAGGGTTTACAGCATGGATGCAGTTTTCTAATTTCCACCTTGCCAGAGATAAATACACGGTGGTGGATATTTTACTGGTGGTTCGAGAGAGGTGCATCCTTACAGCCTACGGGGATCCAGAGGCAGGTGCTGGCACTGTGCTGAACCACACTGTAGTTTTCAGGACACTACCACATTGACGCCTATGTCCCCATGCTTCTGAATTGAAGGGAGTGGTATTCCCTGCATGTCATACGCTGTGATAATATGTGCCCTATATTCACGGTGAAGAAAACACAGTTTCGCATCAGTATGGTAAATTTTTAAGCCCTGTTGATAAAGCAGGATGTTGCAATCACCTTCAAGCTACTGCAAAATTTCAGGTCACCTGGTCAGGGATCAACTGTGGATTTAGCGAGTCCAGGTAATTCTCTGATTTTCACACTAAACTAGAGGGACCAGAGAACAGCACCGTGTACTACACCGCTGCTCACCGCTGTCCAGAAAGACAATTTCGATATCATCTACAACTTATCCATTATTATTACAACGAACTCCTTGCTCCAGTTGGGCAAGATGCTTGTTATCCCAGAAACTTGAAATTTATTAACAATTTCGGTCCACGGACGTTGCCGAAAGCTTTGTTGAGGTATCTCGAACTTCCCCCAGACCCAAGTGGTGTTACAAAATTGTTAGGATTAGGTCATTACCTTTGAAAGTATTTTGTGCGTTGGACAATTAATTGTAACTTTCCAAATGTGACAGAAAAGCTCTTCTTAGTAACTCCATTCATCATTTACGAATGCAGTTCGCCCTAACTGTGAATAACCTTTACGGACAATAAAATTAACTCATCTTCAGCCTGATTCAATGGTGAGGGTGAGGTGCGTAATAAGAAGATATACCAATCGACCAACATTGACCAATACATTTAGGTAATTTGTACAGATATCTACGAGTAAACATCAGCATAATATGCAGCACTGCTACTGACCGTATCACCCACATCTTGTCTTAACGAATAGGCGTCAATGCCGCGGCCGATATTCAAGACTTAGAGGAACAGGAAACTAGTTCTCATCAACAAGTGACTGTTCATTCATTGAATGTTCGCCAACACTAGCACTCCCCACAGGAAGGTAATTCATCCCTTTTTCACGAACTACCACTATAAGTTAGTGCAGTGATTGCCTGCGTAACCACGGAAATGACTGAATTTGGAGGCATATACTCATCCCACTTGTACGTGTTCTCACATATTGACAAAGATTGCAATATTGGCGAGGATGTAGGTCAATACTATCATAAGCTGGTTGATTCATTCTTCAAGTCTGAGTGTTTTTAACATATTGCTGTCTAAACTCTGCCTATCGTAACGATATGTATGTGGGTAACTGTCACATCTGCCTACAACGGTGCTCTCCCCCAGACATCCTCCTGCATGTCTAGCAGCAGCAGTCCCTTTCGCTGCTTGCACTTACCCTTCCTAGGCGGGAATAGTGGCGGACATGGATGTGGACCTCTAGCTCCCCTGCATGAGAGGCTGCTGCCCAATGCCAGTACACCCTGACGCTGCTAAATACCATATGACGAATAATCTCTGTCCACATGAACGTTAAATGAGTCTCCCTCTTCGTCATCCCACACTCGATGCTTTTAACCCCACTATCACTAATCCAAATATAAGGACATGAGACGCGAAATACCTTCGGAAGCAAACATTACTTAAGCTTGATAGAAATTACGTGATACAGCAAAATACAAACAGAAGTGTGACGATTTGTACGACCCTGATGGTATGAGGCTGCATACATGTCAGAGAAAACGTCTGCCGAAAACCAAGCTCATGTAGAGTTAGTAGATGTGCTAGTCAATATTTGTGAGCAGAGCAAATCCAAGAGACAGGCTCAGATTATGCACACACTCCGTGCAGACAGTCACCAAAATTTGTGAACCATGAATTGGTACATCACCTTTGAAGAATTGAAGGACTTAGTGGCTTCAAACACTCTCAGGCTCCAGGATCTCGCACTACAACACTTCAAGCAAACATAACTTTCCGATATTCGAAATCAATGTGTCAAGGAACTTAGCCCTAAGTTCCTGTTGTAATGAAGACGTTTTCGTTTTGAAACGATAAATACTATGTATGTGTCTCAACTTTAAATCCAAAACACCAGTATTCCTTGAACGAAATTATATTGTCTGGCAATTAAAGCGAGACGAAATACAAAGTCTACAAACAAATGTTAAGTACAAATGAAGTTATAAAGTACTTTTATTCGTATTTGTTCAAGTCTTCATTCAACTTGCAAGCGATCGCGCCTTCGAGTTGCCCACCAATGGCTGCCAGTTCCAATAAACAAACGTTCAATGTTCACGTCCATTGACACTCCCCGGCAAAATAGGGTCCATCCCTTTTTTCCACAGCGGCGGTAACCTTGAAGTGAACTGCCTAGCGGGAACCTGGGCCAATCGGGTCTAGGCTAAAATTGGAAAAGCAAGACAAAAGGCCCAACACACAGCAAGCGTATCACATCACACTGACACGCTCTCCCTGGAGCATGGGATCTACACTCTCTGACGACAGTACCACCACTGATCTGGTTCACGAAGTATCGATTGCTTCATTCCACTCTAGCCCCATCCTCTCCACGGCGTATCCAATCGCGTACGCTGACTCTAACACTACTCGATTCGTTCACAAGTTAAGAAGCGAATTCAGAAGTACTTACAAAAACATTACAAGATGATTCACACAATGCGACAACTATAAAATTAACCGACGATCAGATGAATTGGAACCCACTGAATTACTCAACACAAACATATGTACAATCAATATATCAAATGTTGTGGATTCTGCCTTGACGAGCTACCCTTGAAGAACTGTAGGACTTGCAGCAGTACGCCTACATTCCTTCTCAGGTTGACGATCCAAGTGGAAGACGTCCGGACACAAACAAAATTAATCAACAGATAGAAGAGGGATGATACCAATTCATTATATACAACATGAACATATGTACAAAATAATACACCAAGTACGATGGACTGCTCTTCGACGTACTACCCTTGAAGAATTGTAGGACTTAGAGCAGTACGCCTACAACCCTTCTCGGGTTTACACCCCTAAGTTGGAAAATCGTCGCTGAGTTCATTTGCTGACCTCCTTCCATCATCTATTTCCTCGAACCTGAATGGTAACATGCCCATGACATTTGTATCGTGGAAGGTAGATGACTAACAAACATACGACGTACCTGCCAACCAAGCGAAGGTACAGAGTAATTTGCACCAAAGATAATAACATCGAAATAGTAGTTCAAAACCTGAATTGCCTTTATTCGTGCAAGTCAGTCTAACAGTTACCACCTTGTACACAGTTGGCTTATCGTCACCAAACTGGCCATTGACTTTCGTCCCTTAGAACGGACCGACACTAGCATAATCACTGCATAAGACATGTTGCATGTTCTATTTGACTAAATAAGCGTACACGTATTTTCTAGTACTTCTTCACGTTTATTAATGTGCGTAGACGTTGTGGCTACTCGACGCCCACAACGTAAAATCAGAAGGCACTTGTGAAGAGTGTAATCGTGTATTATAGCCGTAGTCAAATTTCAAAATTGTATCAAGGTAACGTTCAACAGTAAGTTGACAAATGTTTATGAAGTACATATAAAATCGGTATGTGTAAACATATAATATGAGTATGCAAATTAGATTAAAAACGTATGTTTATAGTTGGTATAGGGGTACTACAGACACGTGGGTTCATGGACGACTCTTTCACTGCATATGACAACACCAACGACGACTGACAGACACCAGTTGATGAACTTAGCGGTGTATCAGAAGCTGCTGTTGTTAGACCTTTAGGAGGTTGTCTAAGCGCAGGATTACCACCACTGCTATCTTTTATTATTGGCTCCAGTTCAACTTTAACGTCTGTCGATAGTTGGGCTACACTCGGATCATTTACACTGACGGTCTCACTAGTATCCATAATTTCTGCAACCGCATCTGCCTTTAACTCTACTTTACTTTCAAGTTGTACAGAACCTTTGTTCAACTCACTAGTAGAAGGCATTCCGCTAATCTCATCATGATCAGCCACAGACAAATGTGAACTACCGTGACCATTGTCACAAATACCCACTTAACCGCCGAGTGTATGGTCGATTTCATCATTTTCACACTCTTTAATAACAGCCGTAGATAACTTAAGTTTTTCCTCATGAATCCTTAAAGGTTTAATTCCTTTACTCTGACTAGTAATACCTTGTAAACTTGTGGAATCAGAACTGGACATTGAAACTGTAACCCTCTTCTTATTCATAAACTGCGGTGTCGTCTGAGACACTCTTTTCAACAATGGATTACCAGTTACGACTACAGGATTCTTCACCGCACCATTATCGTCACACGATTCGGAGTCAGAACACGATGACGCTGACTTCACATTTAGCTTGCCACTAAACTTGCTCGTTGCTTCACAGTTAGCCTTTATATGCACTACTCGCAAACGGACGAAGCACAACCGTGTTTGTCTTGCAGCTTGTAACTTATCCGTTGAGGACGTCCCAATAAAGCTGTCACAATCATTAGGTTTACTTGGACAAGTGTAGGTAATACGTCAAATCAAATCAGCACTTTGCATTTTACACAGTTCGATGGGGAGGGGAGGTTATACCTCACAACACAGTTTCCTTTTGAAAATCGAAATTATTCACATCACAAAGTATACGTGACCTCCTTAATACCAATCAAAAATAATAAGGATAAATGCATGACGCTATATACACTACTGATTTTATAGTCAGTCATAGAACCTTATTTAATTTAAATATCTGCATTGGGTATTTCTATGAAAAGAAGAAGGATCTAGTTGATAAATAAATGACTGCCTTGAATTATCTACACTCTCCTGTCATGTATATATATACACAATGAATAAGCAATACCAAAAGTAGTTGAATCTCTAGGTAGATTTAGTTATCAGCCGACGTCACCTACCTAGTGAACAAACATGAAGCTTACACTACTCAACAACTGTTTCACCACAGCATCATCAATGGTGTCTTTTAAAAAAGTAGGACACATGTTTAACATCATCTGGAGGACTAAAGGGGTTCTGTAGTTTACCAGCAAGTGACCAATCTTGAAGTCCAACTTGCTGGATGGTCAACATTCTGGCCTTGTCACCTAAAGGTCCAGGGTTCGATCGTTGAAGGGTTAGTGGGCGTGTACCGATGAAGAATTTTAAAACAGGACGAAACAACTATCCAGTACTCTCAGGTTTTCAATAGTTCTCTAATTAAAGTAAATTCATGATGAATCTCTCGTAATTATTTTCACGTAACCAACTGACCATACAATATTGAATAGTATTCGAGAGAAAACAGTTTATATCATTTTACAGACTCTTTTTGTAGGGAAATATAATTACATCCCCAAAAGTTTAGTCTACGTTTGTCGTAAATCCAATTTCTCTTGAAAAGCCACCTCGTATTGGGCTTCACTGACATCGCCATGTTGAGAGCAGAAGCCTTAGTGTGTTTGTATGCGCGCTTTCAAATGTAAGATGATTCTGTAGGACTTGTCTGCACCACTTCGTAGTTTAAAGATAGGGACCTTAGCCTGAAAACTCCATCGGCCCTAATCGATTGATTCCACACGAAAACTCATCATAGAGACACAAAAGGCTCGTCTGACACTTACTGGCTCACACCATCTCTCCAGTGTAGATGAGATATCTAGCTGTCGATCGAAGGACAAGTATACTTCGTAGCGGTAGAGTGCTCACCGATCACGCCTCATGTGGTCCAGGGTTCTGTCCCCAGTCGACCGACGCACTCCTTTACCTTGCTCGCCAAGCCAGTAGTAAGACTGGTAAAAGAGGGAAGGTTTGGCATGAGGCTAGCAACCGCATCCTGTAAACATAATCACCACCGCTACAGAAACTTCAAGCTTCTAGCTTGAAGCCCTACGTTCTAGCACTGGGAACGTAAAGGAACAAAACAAAACAAAATATGGAATTGACTGGCTGAGTTTCAACGTAGAAATCTGCACCACTTCAAGTTGCTACACCCCCTGCACGTAGCATGCAAAGATAGATTAAAGGAAGGAAAAGGAATTCAAAACAACTATAATGGCCATAAATGTTCGGAAGAAGGAATACTAACACGGAAATATATAAAGACTAAATGGATTAAGGGAACTACAACAAAGGGGGTGAATGCATCTACGCCACTGACAACGCAGCAGTTGGTTCTTAACATCCCAAGGTTCCCCAACTGGGAAGTCTACACTTCCCTAAGTGACTGACTTAAAACCAACTGTCAGAGACTTCATGGATTAATGACACGTCTTGATTTGACTACTCTTAATCCTTTTTCCAACCTAATCTGATATCAGTCAACATTGCACTTCTGGGCAGGCGATGACTTGACACATTTTATAGCCATTTAAATCGATACAATTTCACAGGCTCATCGATTGACTTGTCCTGCTTAACCTAACACACATTCGACACCTACCTTCAATATTACTCACCAACACTAATTCCACCTAATACGAGAGATATAATGCAAACATCCATAGCCTCCTAATATCCTCTACTTTCAATTGCCATGTCTCCCATCCATAAAGGACAAAGACAACTACTTCTGGGCAAGTAAGTACACACGTCCTAGAAAAAGAGACTAGCAGAGACCATGGAGGAAATGCTCAGCAACGATGAATACCTCGCACAACAATCAAAAATACAACACACAAGTTGGATGGGATGCATAAACCTATGCTTAACAACGTACTTCCAATTCAACGACCAAATATATGGACAAGTCAAAGGAACACCCATGGGATCGCCAATATCAGGTTGGATTGCAGAAACAGTGTTGCAAAGGCTCGAAAACATAATCCTGCCAAAGATCAAACCCAACATTTGGATACGTTATGTAGATGACACTTTTGTAATAATCAATAGAAACGAGTTAGATAAAGCTCACAACCTGATAAACAACGTCTTCAACGACATCAAATTCACAAGAGAAGAGGAATCAGAAAACCAAATCCCATTTTTGGACGTCTTAGTCAAGCGAACAACCACAGGGGAATTAGAAACTCAAGTTTATAGAAAATCAACTCACACAAACCAAATACTGAATTACAACAGCAACAATCCAATAACACACTAAAGGAATTGTAGACAGACACTATTCAAGAGAGCCATGATTCATTGCAGCACTCCCACCGTAAGGAAAATTGAAGAAAGATATCTCATGGACGTCTTACAAAAGAATGGATATACACGGAATTTCATCAAAAGACATCTACCCCCAAGCCAACCTATCAAATCAAAGGTCCGCAAGGAAAACACAAAGAAAATCGCCCTACCATATATAAAGGACATCTCAGAAATCACTGCAAGACTCTTCAATCCTTTGGGAATTGACGTCGCACACAAACCAACAAAATCACTTCACTCAGTTCTATATCAACCGAAAGACTCAACAGCGAAAAAAGATAAAACCAACATCATCCACAAAATAAATTGTAACAACTGCGTAAAACACTACACTGGCCAAAGTGGACGCCCCTCGTCTTCGTCTTAGTATCCAAGAACATAAGCTAGCCATCAAAAGACATGACATCCACTCCCTCACTCATATCACTACATACAGAAAACCACGGACATCAATTCGACTGGGACAACCAACGCTCAGATATTAGACAGAGGAAACAACAAGAATGCTAGGGAATTTCTAGAAGCCAGCCTGGTATTCCAGTGAATCAATCAATCAATCAATGGACACATCGAGATAGACAAAATCTACCAACCGATAAGACGGAAATCTCACACACACACACAAAGGGTCAAAGTTCAAGTCAAAGAAACAATCAGCTCCAATACAAGTAGCCTAGAGGGTGGGAAAACACACAAAAACAACGAGTCACATTGAAGGTCAGATCATCAGGAAAGATGACTAATAAACTCATGGAGAAATCTAAAAGCTCACTTCAACAAATTGAAGTATGCGCTGAAAATGTAACCCAGTAGGGCAATGAAAGCTTCTCAAATAAACCATCCAGCTCAGAGAACGCAACTACATAAAAAAACACGTCCTTTGATCGATAACCGGATATCACTTCTACCCTGCCAGAAATTACTTAGGTACACAAATGCCAAACAAGCCTTTTGTATTATCCGTGCATAGATTCCGTCACAAAAAGTCGGTCAATTGAGGTTGATGCAACTTACAAAATAAGTGAAGTGGTGGTCAACACACTCTATCATTTAGCAAATACATCGGTGGCACAGCGGTTAGGACTTTCGCCAACCATAAACATGATCCGGGGTTCGATCCCCTGCCGAAGCACACGTGATATCAATTGGTCAGCCTGCAAAATTTAGCCAACCGATATATCATCTCTGGCATAGGCGTGACATCCGACTATCAACCAAGGGACGTGTGTACTGCTCAGCAGTTCGCTATGTCCTTCTCTATGGTTATGAAACATGGACAAGACCAGTTGAAGACATGAAAAGGTTGACTGTATTTGATCATAGATGTCTACGATCTCTTTCTCACTTTAGGTGGCATAATAAGGCAAGTAATGTTGACGTTAGGCGTAGAGTGGTGGGCAAAGAGGGAAAATCAATCGACGAGGCTATACAGTTACATAGATTGAGATGGCTAGGTCACGTGCTGCACATACCTAACCATCGCCTCCCCCGACGGGCATTACTTGCTGATAGATATAGGTGCAGGTTGGAAAAGAGTAAGTGGTGGCCAAACAAAAACATGGCCTCACCAATCCATGAAATCCTTGACAGTTAAACTGAGTCAGGTAGGGAGATGCAGACTTCCGGGTTGGGGCCCTCGGGACTCTAAGAATCAATGGTTGGAGGTAATAGGTGACATGGCTGAAAATCGTTGTCAATGGCTTACGCAGATGTATTCAGTCTCTGTAATCTTTCATATTCCTTTCTACCATTACTCATTCTCTTTCACTCTTATACTTGTCAAAACTCTATTGATTCTCTTCACTCATCTTCTTGTCTACGTTTGTGTGCTATTTGGAAGGTGGCAACTCGAAGTGCTGCACTTCGGTGCCAAGTTCTATGTTGAATCCAGCCAGCCAGCCAGCCTACCGATATAACATGCTGAAAATTCCATATTTGTACCAAAAATACGGTGTGGAATCAAGCTATAATCAAAAATAAAAATATTTTTAAAAAATACACAGATAAAGTCATCATTTTTTATAACAAAATAAAAATTATCTAATTACTTCATTTTCACATCTCCATTGGACAGCAGTGATGACGGTGGTGATGTTGACGATGGAACGCCTTCTTGTTGTTGTGGCGGTGGTGGTGCCATTTGAACCGTAAAATCAATATTTGAATTCTTTATCGCTCCATCAATATTTGATGTGGGTAGATTACTTTTTACAGCTTTTAATTGCTGACTGGTTTACTAGACACCATACAGCTTTCTCGATATCCACTACGCTGAGACCCCTTCTTCATAAATGATTGCATTTTGCTCTCTGATTTCTCTATTCCATGGGTGGGATGCAGTATACTAGCAAACTTGCTCAAAGCTTGGTTGACACTGTCTTTCACCAGGCTCACAATGTCATCCAACCCGGGCTCTAAACCCTCCTCCTCTAGACGTGAACAAACCTTTATGAACTTCCTTTGTAGACGAACAGGTAATCTCTTGGCAACAGTCTCAAGCACGGAACTTGAGTTCAATTCATCTACGCAGTTAAAAGACATGAGTGTATTTCTATATACCATCAAATTATCCAAGAACTCTGCAAGTTCCTCTGCATTATCGTTTAACTGTGATCCGTTACCTTTTACTGTCTCGAAAATACTACGGGATATCATAAATGGTTTTCCAAACCTTTGACGTAGTATCTTCATTGCCTCAGCATATCCTTCGTTCGGGGGCATAAACTTTTTTTTAAACTTACAGCGCTGTGTGGCTCTTGCAGCCACACCAGTGCAATATCTCAACAAATACATTAACTTCATTTCATCATTTAATACAAAACCACTCAGCATGACCTCAAACTCTTTGATGAACTGTGGGTAGTCGGCTGGGTTTCCATCGAAGTATCGCGGTTCAAACTTAGGCAATCTTAAACCCTTACTATCCCTTAACGGTGAAGCGTGAACATCAAACTCAACATGCTGAGCATCATACATATCATTACAATTAACAGGCAACTCAACGTTACTTACTTTTTTGTCTGCTTCCATGGTGCCACGTCCCTTTCTTGATCCAGGCATTATCCAACGTCACCGAAGAATCCAAATCGCCTTGATAATCCTTGTCCAAAGAGAAGCTGGCTGCAGATCTAGTAAGTACACCCGGAAGAGTTCCAAAGGCGCTCCAGAAGACGAAGAGAAGAATAGAAACTGTCAAGGAACTTAGCCCTAAGTTCCTGTTGTAATGAAGACGTTTTCGTTTTGAAACGATAAATACTATGTATGTGTCTCAACTTTAAATCCAAAACACCAGTATTCCTTGAACGAAATTATATTGTCTGGCAATTAAAGCGAGACGAAATACAAAGTCTACAAACAAATGTTAAGTACAAATGAAGTTATAAAGTACTTTTATTCGTATTTGTTCAAGTCTTCATTCAACTTGCAAGCGATCGCGCCTTCGAGTTGCCCACCAATGGCTGCCAGTTCCAATAAACAAACGTTCAATGTTCACGTCCATTGACACAATGCGTTATTCCCTGTCCTCATTTTATTAACATTCACCAACCTGCTGTTGATAGGGTGCACCTTTTTTACAATTAGTGGATGTCACTAACCAATATTGGCCCTGTCTGCTGCTAAACCACACCACTGATTTCCAAGTTTTGGCAAGACATTCGCATGAAGCATTGGTACATATTCTTTGCGCCACTTTCTTAAAGTGTTTCCCTCAAGTACTTTACTTGTTTTCACCTTTTAAACATAGGTCTTGATTCCGCTTCAAATCTTCGTGTCCCTGGATTATTTCATAATGGCAATAACATATTTGCAGTCAACGCGTCAAAATCCTCGGCGTCATCCCTTGCATGTCATAGTGGCTGAAAATTCTTTCGGCCTCGTGCAAAAATGAATCAATGAATTAGTCAGTTAAGCTTTGCGTTTTAAATGCGGAACTTATAAAGGTAAATAATCACTATAAATCTCTCAAACAGACTGTCTCTGTGAACTGCCTGTAGTGTGGAGTTTGAATGAAAGGATCTGTGGTTGATGTGCGCAGCATTTCAATGTGTCCAGCTCTAATGTTCAGGCATGCACACAGACACCCATTCTACAGAAAGAGTCGAAAACAGATCCAGTCCGACGCCTTACATATGGTGATTAACTTGCCTTACCGGAAGTGGTGTCCCCGTCCAATGGATTGGACAAGCATATCTCCGTCTGCCTTGCGAACACCCGTACTGTCATTCACTGTCCAAAACCTCTGTCATATTGTTGGCAACACTTGAGGCTATGTCTTACAATGAGAGTAGTGAATGGGTGACTGTAAGTAATCGTGGCATTAACTCGATCACTAACTGAGTTGTGAGTGAGTGTTCCTGGGCATTTTTAAACCTAGACGGAACAAACGCCTTGTACTGTACTTTAATCAGTGTTTCCTCAAGTGGTTTTTGTAGTTCGCGAAGATATCCCATTTGAAATCAATGTGATCACTGCAAACGAAGGCTTGAAAATAACGAATCTGTACTTTTGTATACTATTATCAGCTGCACGCTTCATTAGGTTGTGTAGTATCCCGGAAATAATCAAGACTTCGTTATTATTGTTCTATAAATTTGAAAATAGAGTAAAATATTTGTCAGAAGAAATATGTTGAAAAGAGCGGTGGAATTCGATTGGATGCGATTACTTACCTCACACAAATTTCTAAAGTCAATGGAGGACACATCACATTCTTCTATTTTACACTTAAGAATATTTAGAGGTTGATGGTATCGACGTTCGCGAGTTGTACGGATTATACTAACGCAAGATCTTATACCAACAACTTCTATAGTGTTCGCTCTTCGAGTACCAAAGATAAAGCAAAAGACCAGATTTTGTCGTCCAAAGTACGTAGTATATTTCGGGACGAAATCGCGGGTAGAGGTGAATGCTTAGCTAGCTAGTAATCGTGCACGCACGTGACATGACGGAGTACCAAATGGCGGGGATGCTTGACTGGAAGCCTTCAGCTGAACAAGTCGACTTAAACAGTGGTGGTCAGCATCCAATGTTGAGTGATGATTGCTGTGGTCAATAATTTTGGGGAATTATTTACCGCTACAAATACGATAGTACTAGCCATGGTGTTGCCAAGTGAGAACGGAGCTGTTCTTCGATGCTACACTGCTTTTGTAAAAGTAAGTTGTGGTAATAAGCAATGTATGAAGCTCTGTTATTCGAAACGTAGGTAAGAATCCTAGCTCTGTTGGACATTTTTCAAGGATTTTGTCCTTCGAGTTGAAAAGACAGAGTACACAACACCAGAATCCTATGGACCCGATGGCGAATTAAAATAAGCCCAAAACATAACACTGTTTACTCACTAAAGCCAAAATAAATATAATATAATGTTCGTTTGAACTTGGCATGACAACACTATTTCTTAAGTGAGAATGGGGGCCACAGTAAGTTGTTTTCGCGATCATTAAAGCAGTCATCACTTACGGTATTCCAGCAAATTGATAAATCTCCATGAAATCGATCGAACTTATCTTTTGGTAGGATTACAATCTTCCTTGAAACAAATAATATTCAATTGCATTATGCCAGCTACCTTGATAATTCCTAATTGTAATTGACAACCGCTGGTTTAACGTGTCTCTAAGGCGGAAAAGAGAGGATGGTAAATTTGCTTCGATGATAACTTATGTACTGACTCCATACCCTTGTTCACTCTTACTTAAACGTCCTGAAATACAAATTACAGGTTGTCCTTTTTGCTCAATTACTGCAGCTATACCCAAAGGAGAAGCATCTGTAGTGAGAACAGGCTTATCAATCGATGAGAAAGGTTTTCAGAAAGCTTGCCTATTAAGAAACTACAAAATTTTTCGCAAGATATCCTCACGTTGTTGTTCCCACTTAAATTGTTTACTGGAGACGATATCAAAAAGCGGAGATAACAGTTGAATGAAATTGGGAATGAATCTGGAGTGGAACTGAAGAGTACCAATTCATGATCTCAACGACGACATATTATTAGGTGAAGGTGATTGAATTAGAGGTGCTAAACGACTTGCATCAGGTCTGAAACCCTCAGAATCTACTGTGTATCCCAAGCATGATACAGACGACAAGTTAAAATGACACTTGGATGGTTTAACAAGAATATTTTTCTCATAGAAACGCCTGAACAGTTTTAAAAGACATTCATTATGCAACTCGATGTTCGGATCATGAAGTATTATGTCGTCTTGGTAAGACTCAATACCATCTAATCCATCTATCATCTGATTTATTACTTTTTGAAATATTGCAGGTGAAACGTTTAAACCGAAAGGCAAGAACTTATACTTGAACAGTCCAAATGGAGTATTAATGATTGTTAATGCACTAGAAGCTTCATCAAGAGGAATTTGCAAATAAGTAAATTTGAGATCTATTTTGGAAAATTATTTTGAGCCACGTGGCTTGTAGTGAACGTCTTCAGTCTGTAGCGTAGTCTAACTCTTTCTTGACTGCGTCGCGCAAGCCATATGAAATTAATCGGCGCTTAAGGAAGACAGGATCACCCTCTATTTCAGATGAATGGGCTGAATCTTCACACTTTGAACTAATTCTCTGAACAGAGATTCATCAAACAACTCAGTGCAAAGCAAGATCTCGACATTCGATAATCTAAGAGCTTTTAATACCTATAAAGATAGACAGTATTCACTAACGAGAAAGGAGATATTCACAAAACTACCACTGTATGATTTCAAACATATGTTAGTAGCACCAATAAGAGGTAGTTTATGACCAGTTATTTCTGTAATCGAACTAGTAGTAGGATCTACCTGAGCATGCTTGCAAAGGGATAGTAAATCTTTCTTAGAAATTATAGATTCGGTACTACCAGTATCAATTATAAAACAGTGAGAGTTGCCTGAACTTGTAGTGAAGGTTCTCATTAAATGAGATTCAGTGCTGTGAAAAATTGAAAGTGACACTGACCTCATTTTACCAGACAGTTTGGGAGAATTGAGAGAATTTTGAGTAGCATAAGTATTTGAACTTCTGCAAACAGTTTTTATGTGCCCGATTTTACCACATTTATGGCACTTAGCACCCCGAAATCGGCAAGTGCTTCGTAGATGAATATTTCCACAGGAAAAACACGATTTAACGTTTTTACACTCTCTCTGCATTCCATTACATGTGGACGACAGTTTGGTTTTTTTTACGGACACCTGTATTATAAACTTTGGACAGCATGACATCAGACACTGACTTAGTGGGAGCCGAGTACTCACTGTTGACATCTTCATATGTTATACATAAATCCTTAGCAGTTTGAAAGATGCAGAAAGGAATCTGAATCAACTCTTTCTCGAACTTCGGAATATAGATTCCAGGAATTAGACCATCAAGTAGTTGGGTATGGAACTGACCTCCAAAGTTGCACTTTGAAGCTTGTATCCGAAGCTGAAGAATAAAGTCTCTAATCTTCTGTTTAGGAGCACGAACAAATTTGTTGAACTGAGCCCTGTCTTGTGTTTCGAAAGTTTTTATGTGGGAGGTGATTTGTTGGAAGCCTACGGAGTTTATCTGTAAATAACAGAGTTTTTCACTAGGCTGTACGCATCTATCCCAATAGCAGTAATAAAATGAGCTGAAATTTCGTCATCATGAGCACTCTTCAACATGTACCATGCATCAAAGCATTCAAAATAATCGGCGATTTCTCATGGTGAACCATTCATAGGAAACTTTCCAAGATTATTTAATTTCATAGAGACGCCAAAATTTTATAATTATTTGTAATAGTAGTATTTCGAAATGACCGAATTACAGGAGGGGTGAATTTAGGAATTTGGATTTGGCAGAATTACTCTCCATTCATATAATAAATATATTAACAAACAACAGTAAGTATTTAAACAATACAGTGATAGAAATTGTCTATCACCACACTCCATTACGATAGCATTAAGAAAATCATGGATTCCTGTGTAATTACAACCTGTGCTTCATGAACAAACTTCTCTTTCATCAACTCCCAACACTTGATTCGGCATTAAACGGGCCCATTTGTATTTCAGAAAAGCATGTTCTCGGTTTTGTGGGTCCTTTAGTATATATTTTACCTGTGTTTCTATTCTACATGTTAGAAAGTCAACGAAAATATGGGTTAAGCCGCTTTGCTTTGGATGAGATTTTGAACATAAGCTAGTAGAAACTATATATTTGGTGATAATCCAAACTCTACTAGTTTAGTTGGCCAGTGTGTACTGTTCAAATGAAAACAGAGGTAGGCAGTGGAGTGTTCACACCACGTTTGAAGTAACTACGGCTGCACAGACTGTAGAACAAATGTGAAGGAAGCCGTGATAGCAGATGTACTGAAAGCGGGTTCACCAAGTCTTTGACTAAAGACTGAATAATCCAATGTTGTCATCAAGACAATAGCTATAAACATACCGAGGTTATGGCCACTGTGATATTTGTAACGGCATTTTGGGCTCTTTTGCAAGTGGGAACCAATTTCCTTTAGGTTGATAACAGCGAGACTTGACTTGGAAAAAAAAGAACATGACATTTTGACTGCTTTCTTGAGTGGTATTTAACATTAGAAGCGCAGGAAATGTATTCTGCTGTTGGCCAGTCATTCAGAAATGATGAATGAATTAGTTTCTAAGCATTCATTCTTGAGAATGTGGTAAAAGTTAACGTGACTGTCATTTTGCAGTGCTCCACTGTAACTTTGTCTCTTTTTATGAAATTTAATCAACACATCACTTCTCTGACTGCAGCACTGGATGACGCGGGTTTGAATCTCAGAAGGGGGCACATGAGTTCCTTCACTGTTGCAGATACGCCTTGCTGACTTTTTTAGTGCCAACTAGCATGAAACCTAGGTCCAAATCTTCCTGCCGATTTCCTCCATCCATCTAACATCAATATCATGCATTCAATTGATTAGCGTGGTTTCACACAATGAAAGTTACGATTTAGATATGATAGAGAAGATTTGTAGCTCAGGTGGATGATTTTGATGTGATTATGTTCTCTGAGCTGGATAGTTAATTTGCGAAGCTTTCATCGCCCTTCTAGGCGACATCTTCAGCGCATACTTCAATTTGAAGTGAGCTTTTAGATTTCTTCACGAGTTTATTAATCATCTCTCCTGGTGACCTTGGACTTGATTGATTGTTTTTGTGTGTTTTCACACCTTCTGGGTTACTCATTGTTTCTTTTACTTGAACTTTGACCCTTTGTGTGTAAGGTTTCTTTCTTATCGGTTGATAAACAACGTCTTCAACGACATCAAATTCACAAGAGGAGAGGAATCAGAAAACCAAATCCCATTTTTAGACGTCTTAGTCAAGTGAACAACCAGAGGGGAATTAGAAACTGAAGTCTGTAGAAAATCAACTCACACAGACCAAATCCTGAATTACAACAGCAACAATCCAATAGCACACAAGAGGAATTGCATAAAAGCACTATTCACGAGGGCCAGGACTCATTGCAGCACTCCCACCTTGAGGAAAATTGAAGAAAAATATCTCATGGACGTCTTCCAAAAGAATGGATATCCACGGAATTTCATGAAAAGACATATACCCCCGAACCAACCTATGATTTCAAAAGCCCCTAAGGAAAGCACAAAGAAAATCGCTTCACCATATATAAAGGATAGATCAGAAATCACTACAAGACTCTTCAAATCTTTAGGAATTGACGTCGTACACAAACCAACAAAGTCACTTCACTCAATTCTATGTCAACCAAAAGACTCAACAGCGAAAGAAGATAAAATCAACATCATCTACAAAATAGATTGTATCAACTGCGAAAAACACTACATTGGCCAAAGTGGACGTCCCCTTCATCTTCGTATCCATGAACATAAACTAAGTGGCCGTCAAAAGACATGATATCCACTCCCTCATATCACTACATACAGACAACCACGGACATCAATTTGACTGGAACAACGTTCAAATATTAGGCGGAGGAAACAACAAGAATGCTAGAGAATGGTTTTAGAAGCTTGGCACTCCAGTGAATCATCAATCAATAGACACATCGAGATAGACAAAATTTATCAACCGATAAGAAAGAAACCTTACACACAAAGGGTCAAAGTTCAAGTAAAAGAAACAATGAGTAACCCAGAAGGTGTGAAAACACAAAAGCAATCAATCACATCCAAGGTCACCAGGAGAGATGATTAATAAACTCGTGAAGAAATCTAAAAGCTCACTTCAAATTGAAGTATGCGCTGAAGATGTCGCCTAGAAGGGCGATGAAAGCTTCGCAAATTAACTATCCAGCTCAGAGAACACAATCACATCAAAGTTACGATTACAAAGCGATTCCCTTTACTTAATAATTGAAACAGCCATATCAGCTTTATTCAGATGGCTATGTTCAAACACAATAGTGTATCGTCAACGTAATTTCCCGCAAAATATTCATTGCCGGCACATTGTATGATACAACTTCATTTTATGTAAAACAAGAATCAACTCTTCACGAAATTTTCCTTGCAGTTCCCCCTTGATGTGCATGGTGGTAGTTAGCGAGTCAGTTGAAATTTGCGTGAGCTCATTTTGTAATCTAATGAACTAATTGAAAGATTTAAACAAGAAGAGACGGAGGGACGTGAACACGCTTGAATGTTACTAAATATGATTCTTATTACAATACTCCGGTACATCCATGCTCTCACGTTCTAGTGTGTGTTAACGCTGCACGCAACTAAATATCAAATAACGTTTTATCAAAAGATACAAGTGAAAACTTAAAAAGATGTATTGTTGACGATATCAAATTTTGAAGAACGCTAGGCGAACGTAAGTTTGAGAAACCGCGAAAAGTATATTTCTAAGAAACGAAAACCAGTGTTCAATAATACATTGGTAAATATTTGACAAGTGTATGTAAAATTAGTTTCTCTAGATACATGAGTTAGTTTTATAAGCTTACGATTAGAGTTAATATAGGGGCTCTACACATCTTGCTGGGTGGATATATTTAAGAAATCCAGTGATTCAGGCAGGTCACCAAGTAGTCTACAGTTCAAAAGGCTGACCTAAATTTGCATACCACACCTTATTTGAAAACAGTTACCCTGGAACTTCCGTCCCTAAACACATGGCCAAGAGAGTAAGAGAGTGTAAATGTTAGACTAAACTTAAGATAGACCTCAAAATAACCACACTTACTAAAAACTTCACCGCTTTATAACCTTAGCAGTATTCTACCTAACGTGTTAGTACTGACGAACGAAATCAAAGTAAAAAGACTTGAGATGGGAAGTGTGACTGGGATGGAGTTGTACTTTACACAAGTGAAATATCAGATTTAATAAATAAAGGTGTTATACAGCTTATCTGCTGCCTTGACTGGTGGTAGGCTCGAAGATTGCGCTGAATGGAAGCACAATGAGAGAGAGAACCTAGTATGCACAGGAGAGTCACAAATCACAAAATGAAGTAGCACCAAAAGTGGGTGAGTGCGTTGAAACAAAAGTTCAAAGGTTCAATGTACACTACAAGAGTACTCCTCTGTATCTGTTTACAAGACACCTCGTGGTCAACGACTACAATTCATAGCGGATGTACCAAGTGAAACAATGACGAATAAGTTGAGACATTGGATCCATAGAGCGTTGAATGCGGTTGGGATTCTGAAACTGAAGGATGAAGCAAATAAGCTAGACACCTGTAAATGTATATATCAATTCAACAGCTCCATGTGGAGCCAGTCATAGTGGCAGTTGCTTTAACAGCTTAGTTCCTTATACTTAGAGACAACTACCCATGTGGTTAATAAAGGTGTTATCAAAACTGTCAACAATTCAATATTAGACCACTTTGTCCAAACAGGCCACGAATCTGGCATTGAAGCGTCTTTCTGTATCATCTGTCGGGTATCAAAATAAACTACTGAAGACCTCTAGATACCAAACAATCCAAATTTTAGAGCTCACTGCAATGCACTTAAGTCAACCGGAGTTCTGTGAGCAAAAGAAGCTAGACCCAGCCAGCCACTGTTGCTGTCCTGGTTTGCTGTCAGGCCTATCGGTTCATAAATTCTGTGTTACTTCCCTCAATTTATCTGATATTCAATCAGGATTTAATCATGAGCTGACATCGATTAGAGAACCATTGGAAAACCTGAGAGTACTCAGCAGCTGTTTCGTTCTAGTTTGGAACTCTTCAAGCCCTATTCATGTAGGCAGTTTCCTGGAGGTCTGGTGAAAAGTCGTGACCAGTAGGGTACAGCAAGTCCAGTGTGGGGATAAATACTCGTCGAAGACATTGGCTCGCTGATCGCGCTGTGTCGTGAATTGGCAGAAGTTGGAATTCATGTGCTGGTCAATGGATCGGGTCTCAGTGGCTCAATGGTCTACGAGCTCGCCTTGTAGCCAGAAGGTTCTAGGTCCAAACCCCAGTGACTGCTTACTACTGAAGAGTCCTGACTTAGGGCAAAACAGTCGTCCAGTACTTCCAGCTGCTTTTCCAGTGGTTCTCTAACCAATGTCAGCTCATGATGAAGTCCTATAACCAATCAATCAAATCCCTAGAAACCAATACTTGAATATCAATCAGTTTAGTATTATAATAATGCATATTATCTGTTACTAATGCTTTTGAAGCGTAATCTGTCAATACTACTGATATTCTTCGTTCGTTAATCAGCTTGATAAAATAAGTGTGATTCAAATCTGTACAGTTTTTTAGTGGTTTACACAAATACAACGTTAAAAGGGAGCAAAGAACAGAGGATCATGTCAACTGGTAAAATTATTATATAAATTATTGTTTAGTTTAATTCCTAGAGGAACATAGGGCTTCAGCCACACGTCTCCACTGAGTTCGATTCTCTACCAACGTTTTCACCTAGCTCCACGTCTGCCCACATGCGTTCATCTCCTCTTCCCATGACCTCCTCCATGTCACCTTTGCACTGACGACCGATTCACAGCTTCCCCTTCGGGTTCCACTTGAGCAACGGCTTGGCGTGTAATGCTCTTTTTCACTTGGTTTTCTCAGAGTATGGCCAGTCTACCTCCGTTTCTTCCTGCATATTTGTTGCACAATTGGTTCTCACTGGGTTGCTTCGCTCTCAGAGATCCCTGTTGCCGGTCCTTTCTGGCTGGCTATCTGATCCCGAGTAGTATTGAGGGGAGACAGCTGTTGATGGAGGTGTGTAGTTTGTTCGAAGTGCCCTTCGTGACGCAGCACCAAGTCTCTGATCCGTATAGTGAGTAACATGGGCTTCACAATGGAGTTTAATATCCGGATCTTATTTTTCATGTTGAGTGCTGTCGATCTCCACACAGACTTGGGAGTAATGAAAGCTTACCTTGCTTTCCTGATGCTCGCTTTGATATCCTCATCAGTTCTGTCCACCTGTAGTTGAAACGATGCTTCCTAAGGAGGTAGGTAGGTAGGTGATGGAGGTTACTTCTTTCAGATTTCTCCCATTTATGCTGATTGTTGTCTGTTATTGTTGCTGCTGTTGCTGTTGGCCAGGAATCTTCATCAACTCGTAAAAAGGATGTTCAGTGTGTATGAGAAATATTACTGTGATTCAGTGAGTAGAATGTGAACGTGTGATAAATATTGAATAATCTTAGGTGATCGAAAGAAAGAGAGTTGATAACCTTCGAAGACACTATCAATTATTTTCCAAATGGCTGTTCATTACTCAGCTAATCCATTATCAACTTTCTCAACTACGTAATATTATTCAGTGTTTCTCATGCATTTATTATTTCTCATACACTGCTAATTAACAATAACCTTTGAACTTTGTTGTCAATTAACACTTGTGTAGACATAAAGGCCTAAAAAACTGTACACCTTTGAAGGGAAGTTTACTAAGAGAGATATCTTGTTTATCATCCATATACGCTTAATTCACATCACTAGGGATTTTTCATGCCTTGGTAAAATTACTACTTATTTTAACATCAGCAAAGAAAGCGGCGTTTTAAAATCAACAATAAACACGTTATTACTATACAAAAGGTACGTCGACGATACCATTATAGTCTGCTACGATAACTTCAGCTTCAGCTGAGTCTTACAAAAATTTAATAACTCCCAACCTTCGATTAAATTCACAATGGAATTAGAAAACGATTGAAAGATTCCATTTCTAGACGTGAAATTAACAAGAAGAGACGATGGAACTCTGAAGAGATCCATCCACAGAAAACTAAAGTACAATGGCCAGCTAACGAACTTCTATGGTTGGATACCTGTGAGTCGAAAACGAGCTCTCATCATCGCACTAACCCACCATGTTAGAAGAATGCGATTAAGCGCCAAAGAAAACGTTCTATATGAATCTGAACTTCATTTGAGGTTCGGCAGCTGATATCCTAAAGAGAAGAATCTCCAGCTCTCTAATGAAGACCTTCCCTGAAGCAAAATTAAGCGTGACATCCTCTAGCTGCCCAGTACTTCCAAACAATACAATGGGCAAACTCTCGGATATGACCACTCCAATGTGAACATAACAGTTCACCTGCTCGTGCGGAACTAGGTACGTAGGTCGTTGTATGTGGGTCATATGAAAATGTATTAGATAACATTACCCAGCATGGCTGAAAAGAGGAGGCACCGGTTCAATCAGAAAAAACCATAGCTGAAAATCTGATCAACACCTCATTTACAAAGTAAACGGAAGCCCAGCAAAGGCAGTATGGTTCCAACTTATTTGTACTGCCGAAGCCCTCGCAATATGCATTGAAAAGCCATGGTTGTGTGTTCAAAAGAAACTACTCCAACCTTTACAACTACCATGGACCTAGTTCGGTATGTTCCCTTAGCCTCCACTTTTTTCTATTTTTCGTTCTCTGTGTGGGTGATTCTTATTCTCTTTGTCTTAATTCAATTCATCCCATTTTTCATTTATAAAAGCAGCGTTTTTAAGTTTGTTTCCACGCTCTTCCTGTTCAACTTGTAATTCGTTTAAAATAACTATGTTGCAGTTATACTCTAATCCTGTGTAATTTTTGGTTTCTAAGACTCTTGTAATTTATTTTCACACCTCCTAACATCCATTTCAAGTGGAAAATTCTTATTTCAATTTGTTTCCATGTTCATTTTGTTTACATCTGTAAATCGTCCTTATCTTGTGTAATTTTGTTTCTAAGCGTCTCGTAATCCATATCAAGTTGAAAATAATCGTCACCTTTTGTTCGCCTTCATAATTATGTGGAATTAAATAATACTTGCATCTATGTAAATTTATGTATTTAAATGCGATTGTACAGCTTTTGAAAATGAAATCGCCGAAAAGACAGATATCTGTGCTGAAATTCGTATTCTCTTCCTTTTATCATCAGAAAGACGGAATTATTTGAATAAGGCATTAAGAAGACAAATTTCGCGAGATGATATCATTTCGTAGTTTCTTTACAACCGCTTTACAACTAATATGGTTAAGAATAATAAAATAAAGCTCATGACAATTACTCAGTTAAATAAAACAAAAGTACATATGAATGACCAATTATATTTAATAGGTCATGTATTCCATGGTAGGCGGAGATTGAAGTCTATTGTTTTTTGTGCACACAGTTTAGGCTGTATGTGATTAATCCAAAGTGCTTCCATCATCTTCAATAACCAACCTTGAATTAGAGTTATGTGATGAAATAATTGTGAAACAGTGATTAATATTGATTTTGTGACCTGACATTAATAAGTGTTTTGCAATGGATAATGCTGGATTTCTATTCAGATTACTCGCATAGGGATTTTCTATATGATTTAATAACCATTTTGGAACATGTCCTTTCCTACGACATTGGAACATTCTGTTGGTTCTACCTATATAGGTGTCACCGCAGCTGCAGGTGAACTTGTAGATACAGTTTGAAGTAGAGTTCACAGAATTTCGTCCTTTAATCGTAGGCACAGGGATCGAAAATGTTTGACAAGTGAGAAAAAGAGATGCGGCGTAGAATGTGCGTTTGATGGCTGACCGAAGTCTTTGAGCTGTCAACTGCATAATCTGGTCACCCTTAAATGGTAGGTTAATGAAGATAGCTTTCTTTGGTACCGAAGCTGTCTTTTCGAGATGCGGTCTTTCTTTACTGTGACAAGTGATAAAGTTTTCTGGATAACCATTAGCTAATAAAACTGAATGTGTGTGTCTAAACTCATCCATCACTGTGTCACTCGTGCATATTTTTCGCAACCTTGAGAACAAACATTTCACTAGGGAACGTTTATACTGGATAGGAAGGTGATGGAAGCACTTTGGATTAATCACATACAGCCTAAATTGTGTACAAAAAACAACAGACTTCAATCTTCGCCTACCCTGCACTACTTGACCTATCTAAATATGATTGGTCATCAGTATGTACTTTTGTTTTTATTTAACTGAGTAATTGTCATGAGCTTTATTTTATTATTCTTAACCATATTAGTTGTAAAGCGGTTGTAAAGAAACTACGAAATGATATCATTTCGTGAAATTTATCTTCTAAATGCCTTATTCAAATTTATCGAAGGGACTAATTGTTTTAATTTTCTCAAACGGAATTATTTGTAAATGTTATTTCAATATTTATCATAATCACTACGAAAAATTGAATTTTCAAATATTGTACATATTATCATGAAAGGTTGAAAAAACAATATCGATTCAGGCGAAACGTTTTCATTCTGTCACACAAGATGCATGTATAACTTCTCTTTTTGTAAGTTAGTTCAAAGGAATATCATTACTTCAAAAGTTATGTGATAGCGGACATTTGAGAATCGAATCACTACATATGAACACTGGTACACAATGTAGACCTGGTTTATTTTGATTAATGAATCTTTATTAACGTGAATCAAATCAAATGTCTAATCACAAGTTGAATAACGAAAGCTGAATAGTTATTATTATTACTATTATATATTATTGTTTCCTTTAATTCCTAGAAGAACATAGGGCTTCGGCCGTGCGTCTCCATTGCGTTCGGTTCTCTGCTAGAGTCTTCACCTGGCTGCACGTCTGCTCACATGCTTTCATCTCCTCTTCACATGACCTCATCCAAGTCGCCCTTGCACTGACGACCAACTCGCCGCTTCCCTTTCGAGTTCCACTTGAGCGATGGCTTGTCTAGTGATGTCACTTGATGGTTTCCTTAGAGTATGGCCAATCTATCTCCATTTCTTCCTGCTTATTTGTTTCACAATCGGTTCCTGCTCGGTTGGTTCGCTCCCAGAGATCTCTGTTGCTGTTCTTTTCTGGCCATCTGATCTTGAGTAGTATTGAGCGAAGACAACGGTTAATGAAGGTCTGTAGTTTGTTTGAGATGCTCTTTATGACGCGCATTGCAAGTCTCTGATCCGTATAGTAGCACTGACTTCACATTGGAGTTGAAAATCCGGATCTCATTTTTGATGCTGAGCGCTGTTGATCTCCACACAGACTTGAGAGTAGTGAAAGCTTGTCTTGCTTTTCTGATTCATGCTTTGATATCCTCGTCAGTTCCGCCTGTATTTGAAACGATGCTTTACAGTTAGGTAAAAGAGGTTGTTTCTTTCAGGTTCCTTCCATTTTTCTTGTGAGTTTACTTCATTAGGAAAATACCATTTTTAACAATGAAATATATTTAAGGTAATCGAACTGATTTGCCTGTCTGCGCAAGGTTGAGGCAGAGTACACCGCCGAGGAGTTCAACCTCAAACGAGTGGAAGGCCTGCCCAGTGTTTGAATCACTTTGTCCTGGCCAGTTGGTTAGCAAACACTACTGGTTGACATAACTGGTATTCCAACTACTCGAGACAGCTATTCAGTAGTATATGATGGAGAAGATTTGTAGCGTAGGTGGATTATTTTGATGCAGTTGCATTCTCTGAGCTAGCTGGATGGTTTATTTGCGAAGCTTTCATTGCCCTACTAGGCAGCATGCTCATCTCAGCGAATACTTCAATTTGAATTGAGCATTTCGATTTCTCCATGAGTTTATTAGTCATCTCTCCTGACGATTCTGAAAGTGATTGGTTGGTTTTTTTGTGTTTTCACACCCTCTAGGCATACACTTTTATTGGTATTGGTGCTGGTTGTCTCCTTGACTTGAAGTTTGACCTTTCACGTATGAGATTTCCTTCTTATAGATTGGTAAATTTTGTCTGTGTCAACAATGCTAAAGAATTTTTTTAGAAGACTGATGCTCCAGTGAATCGTTAATTAATAGACACATTGACGAGGCCAGCTCGTTCACCATTCAGCCACTGGGACCCAACTTAATGGCCCATGAATTCTAACTTCTACCAGTTCGTGATTTTTTAGGGTGACCACTAGCCATTGTCATCGGCAAGCCTTCTTCCCCACTCCTAACGGGATGAAAGTCTGCAGGAATCCGTTGAAAATGTTTTACACGACCCGCCAAGCCTCCAATTTATTTACAAAGGTAATGATTTGACATTAGTGTTGAAGTCGGGATACTGTCGCTTATGCTGAATACAGTAGCTTTCCATAGTGATTTCTGTTGAACATTTCTCTTCCTTCTATGACTTGAGCCTGACTTTGACATCCCTATCTGTACCGCCTATGGTTGGAACGATGTTGTGCAGGCGGTGAAGTGAAAGAGGTGACTTATTTTAGATTTATCGATCGTATAAATATACTAACAATCTTATATTTGAAAACGGAGTCGTTGTCTTTCTGAGCAAAAGAGACAAACAAAATCTATTCGTAGCACTATTCTATCTCATCTTGTGAATACAGAACACAAGATTGGTGTTAACCAGGCAGCTTTCAGAGTCATTTACTGCATACCAACAAATCTTAATTTCGTCTTAAGAGTTCGATTACTAAATATTTCTGAGGCTGTTGGGATCCATATTAAGAAGCCTAATTTGTGCGTCCAAAAGAAGTTAGTTCAGACATTATCCTTACCTTGGCCATCTAGGTTCGAATGATCCTCAATTTTTGTGGAAATTTCCCTAATTTTAGTTGATATTCTATTTGCTATTATTATTATTATAATTTAAGCATCTTTACTGAACTGTAATTCCATTGTGATCTTACTTAACAAATCGATATTATTAAAAACCTTTATGTTGTTATTGATTACTAATATTCTAGAATATTCTATGCATATCAACACATATATAATTGTAGAGTCAGAGGCGGAGGAAATTATCGAAAAGGATATTCTTTGCTCAATTATTTTGTGTTTTATAGATGTCTGAATGAATATTTTCGCTATATTGTCAAACGAGTTAACTGACAAAGTACAGTTTGATCAAGGCTTCGTATTTTTTGAACCTCTTAAACATGGACGAATTCTCAATTCTAATGAAACTCATAATCAGTGTCAGTGCCATAGGGTTTGGCTGTAAAACTCTTCTGACAACTACAGAACATCAATATACGGTGGAATGTATAAACGAATTGTTTTTCATATTAATGACAACATAGATTCTAAGTCCCAAGTGTGTGTACACTGTGGATTTCAAAAGAAGTGATGCAAATACGAGTGGTCCTATTGGTTATCTGATGGATGAATATTTCAGCTGACACTCAACCCTGAGTTAACTGTCTTCACGATGAATCGCAACAATTTACACACCATTCAAACTACAATTATCAGTCACTAACAAATAATGAATATCGGGTGTCTAGTCCATTGTGTTGGTGCAGACTCAATTCTGTTAGTCAAATTTGCAATATAGTTATCAAGCTGGGTGGGTCGCCGTCAAGGCGCACTGTGAAGTGAAGCTGGAAATCAGTGGGTGGTTTTAGATTTAAGCCTCGCACTTGGCTGATAGAATTCAGTCTTCACTGATACAGAGAACCAGACGCACGACTTTGATTACTACCCGCTAAAATCAGTCATGAGTTCGAATAGCAAAGTGGAAATTGCAGCATTGGAGGGCATATCAGTTCCTTCAAGGTTTTAGAAACATCTCGTAGATGAGTGCCAAAAAGCAAGAAACCTAGGTCACGCAGGGCTTCTTTGCGTTTGCCTACAACTGTCTAACACAATGCAGACAATTAGACACCACAGAATACTTTTGTAAACATACCAAATAAGCTGGGGAAACGGTTAAAACAACGTAGCGTGTAGGTTACGTTTCTTCTTAATTTGGGCTTCCTCAGCATTGGGTAATAAACTGAGTCAAAAGGGACTTTACATTTCACGGTTTATGATTCATCATTTCGCTGATAATTTTAACGTTCAATGCTTGACGTGTGACAACCTCCCTCCTGAGGTGTTTTTCCGATATTATCGTAGCTGTACACCCCTGCACTGATCCACAACTGGCATAAGACATTTTTTTCGATACAATTTGTTTCTTCTTTCAATGAATCACCATGAGGTTGACATTCAGGTGCATTTACTCCACACAAATTCAGTAATGGAAAACGGTTTGATATATGTAAAAGATGTTTCATACATTTATTTTCCTTAATAAACATAAAATAAAGCAAGAACAACAGTGGATATTGCAGAATAAAATGGTGCCATCATTGTTTATTTCGTTGGTTTCTTATCAGGCTGCTTACAAGCCAAAGACATTACTAAGCACATCTACAGAAATAATTTTAACATACTTGCAAAGTGTTCATTTTTACACAAAAATCAGTATATTCATGCAATGCTAATGATAATAATTTTATGCTAAACAATAGTTATTATACACAATCGAATCCCTCCGCGTTACGTTATCAGAGGAAAGAGACGGTGAAAATATCCAGTCACCAGGGCAAAGAAAGACTGATAACGGCTTCTTACTGGCGCTTGATGGAGATGGCTTCAGCAAACTTGAAGAGAATTGAACACTTTTGCTTATCGATAATTTTGAATGATCTTGAGACGTCCATCTCATGACCTGTGTCAGGGAGATGCCTGGCTGTGGCACAATCTAAAGCATCTGTTACTTTTAGACATAGGCTTTTTGGAACATGTTCAAAAAGTCGTAGGTTCGCCCTCTTTTATGTTCTCCCAATGTAACTGCTCCCACAGATACATTTAAACTTGTGTATATAGTTGGAGTCACCATGAGAAGGATGTCTATCAATTTTCGATTGCAACAAAGGGCAAGTTGTTGGATAGACGAGAACCAGCTTGACATTTGAGCATTCAGATCTTCCGTATTTGTTAATGAATCTTTGAGGGTAACTATTGCTTTACAAAATCTTGTCGATAAACATGAAATCTTCCTCTGATTTCTCTGTAGAGCATAATCTCCTAGCTCTATAGTATAGAGTCATGACCAGTTCTCGTTTAAAGCTATTTAGACAAAAAAGCAAATTAAAATGTAGGCAATGTCCTTTCCAAGTAGGCTTTCGATAAATTGACTTCTGAAGGCTACCGTCTTCTAGGCGTTGCATAGCAATGTCGGGGAAATGGGACTTTCCATGATTTTCATGTCCCATAGTAAATTCAATATTAATGTGTGCGTCATTGAAGTGGGAAGCATGACTTTCATTGTTGAACAATACAAATGTGTCATTGACGTATCGACAATAAGCTGTTTCGTCGTTTGCATGCTTCAAGTTTGTTCTTTCAAGGTTGGACATAAATATATATATATATATTTGTCACCATCTCTTTCATCTGATTAGGTTATGTCGAAAGTTTCCATTGTGTGATTATGATTGTTCTGAAAAACGTTTTATTATCATTATATATGTATTATTATTATTGTTGTAAGCATATACTGATTGATTTTTGTCTAAAAACAAACTCTATGTGCAAGTATGTTAAAATTGTTTCTGTAAATATACCTAATAATGACTTTGTGCTGTGGGTAGCTGATAAGAAGCCAACGAAATAAACAATGATAGTACCATTTTATTCTGCAAACACCAGTGTTGTTCTTGCTTTATGAAAAAGATATTTCCAGTTCGCGTGATCATCTTCTTTGAACAGGAGGGGAAATTCGTGTAAAACTCTAAAAACTACGCTGGTATGTTACTTCAAATTATACATATATACAGAAGTGTGTATACATATTTTCTATTCATAAGTGATTTTAGGAGAAGTATTCGACACTTCACTTCCGTTTTGCGTGTTATTATAAATACCGTTTCATTTTTTTTGTGATATATGCATGTACAAAAAATACATTTATTTACCAGTCATTCATACTCCTTTTCTTAAAAATAGACCAATAGATTTCAGGAGATATGCTCAAACCACTATTAGAGGAGGTCTAGATGGAAGGGAAGGTACCTACCGACTGAAAGAAGGGCCACCTTGTCAAATTACTGAAGAATGTTTCTCTCCACTCCAGTCAAAATGTTCAGTTGCATTATCCTGGAGAAAGTAAACTAATGTTCTCTGTGAAAAATTCCTCCTGCATTGAGCTGGATTTGTGAAAAGCTGATCGTATGCTGATCAATTTGCTACACTAAGTATCACAATTGACCAGAGTGTAGAATGTCAGTTTGATCTGCACTTCAACCTCATTGATTTTGAAAAGACCTTCGGTAGCGTCACAGTAGAGTAATTTCGAAACTATTTCAAAATCATGGAGTGTAGTACCTCTGTAACGACAGAAGACAAGGGCCAGGCAACAGATCGTTTATTGAGAAAATCAAGAGTTATTTATAGGTTTTTATGTACATTATTGTTAGTGAAGAAGCAACCTCTTCTGATTGGTTGTTTTCTTGCCGAAGGTTATTCTGTACTGCTTGTGACCGTTTCTTAGAAAGTTAAGCCACATATCCGCGAATCATACTTGCACACGTTAAGTCTGCTGAGATTGGCTGATGAGTTTCTCAAGGTTAAGCTTTGTTACTGTTTTTCCCATGACAATGATTCGGGACGCAACATTGACGTCATTTGTTGTCTACCATTTTATCTTGCAGCCAGCTTTCACCACACCTCAACTCTTCATCATAAGCTCTATGATAGTGCCATATGCATAGCGATTCACGGTCAAAAGCTCAGGAGAGCGTTTGAAGTGAAGACAGAAGTAAGACTAGGCTGCCTACTTTCACCAATGCCGTTCCTGAACGTGGTGGCTTGGGTCATACGACAGACCATGGGTGGGGAGCGAGAAGACGGGCATATGCTAAACTGAGAACGAGAGCCTAGAAAAACTGAACTTCACGCATAATTTATGCCATTGTGACAAAAACTCGAATATCTACGGGCAAGTACTAACAAGTTTGCAGCAGAAGCGGTGAAGACGGGACAGAGATGATGAAGTTACCTCACTGATTGACTCTACAACAAGCACCAGTCATCTTCAGCACCAGAAATCTAAGGGAAGTAACCCCTCTCACTTACCTTATCGTTTACAATACAGGTGGCACAGATGAGGGAGTAAAGAGGAGCCGCCGTCGCACCGAAAAAGTATGACAGATCTTAATTAATTCAAAATAATTGTGAAAAGTTGCGGTTAGTATGAAGAACAGAAACAGAGATAAATTGGGCGTACACTGAGGAGAAGTTCAAGTGACATCACAGTGTCAGGAGAAGGAGATGTGAGGGACATCCGAAGGGTTATATAGTGCTTATCATGTAAAGGAGAAACCAAAAGTGGAGCCAGCTGAAAGTGATGATCAAGAATCAAGTTTAGTGAGGATGTGCCAATGAGGCGCTATTTTTCACTGATATTTAAAGGATGGATGATGGATGAGGTAAAATGCCATCTCAGATTCCTTTGGAAACCAAAATGTCCAAGATCGCTATATGTAGTCTCCTTGATACCATAAATGACAATCAAGAATCCGAGCACATATGCTTGACGCAGCATACTACTAGCTGATATATATGGATAGGTAGTACCTAACTACTTATATCAATCATTCAGTACTAGGTAGCGTCACGCATCAGACCAGTATTTGTCGTTTACGAATTATTTAAACTTCCCATGGTAAGTCATAGTGTTAAAGGTACTTAACAAGGAAGTGAATAACATCTGTGAAAATGTTTTCATTACTTTTTATAGTACATATTGGTCAATCCGGCAGTATGGTATTTTAATTTGTGTCGTTAATATTTAGTTATTTAAGGCCAGTTAAACGACTTTCCACCAGTCTTATTCGTCTAATTTTGTACTTGTGATTCTGTAGAGCGGATTGTATGCCCTCAGGTACTTTTGGGGAAAATAATTCATTCCCTTATAATTTTTTACGAGTTGATCATGGACAGATTTCAGTTAGAGAACCATTGAAAACCAGCACTGGAGTACTGGACAGCTGTTTCATCCTAGTTTGGGAATCATCGGCAGTACACATCCACTGGGATTTGAACCCACGACCTCCCGGTGAGAAGGTAAGCTCGTATACCATTCAGCCACTGGGACACGAATCAATGGCCAGAGCATGAATTCTAACTTCTGCCAATTCGTGATTTTAGCGCGACCCCAACCAGTGTTGTCGGTGGGACATCCATCCTCACACGTGACATCGGGATGGACCTCACTGACCACGACTTCTTACTAGAACTCCAGGAAACTCAATCCTGTAGCAAGCCACCAGCGAGCATCAGATTAAATTTTCTATAGTTTTGGTTTGTAAGGATTAGTTTTTGAAGTAGAATATAGGGCTTCAGGCTGTGAGGTTTCGGCAGGCAAATTATCGACGTTCTTACAAAAAATGGAGTGTTGCTAGCCTCAAAGCCAACTTTCTGGTTTTAATACCTGCGAGTAAGCCAGGCGAGTTTTAAGGTGCATCGTATGAGAATCGAACACGAAGCTCTCACATTGCTGGAGAGCATTCTACCAGTGAACCGTTAAAATACGGTGACTCGAATACTACTTTTGAAATATGTAAACTTAGTACTCTAGCTGAAAATATGTCTCCATTCAGAGATTATTTATCAAATAAAATTATTTGTAAGGGGTACTTGCTTTAACATTCCTACCTTGAAGAGAATAGAGAGGAATATCTCATTACCACCTTCCAGAAAATGGATATTTATGAAAATCCATCAAATGATGCCAACTTTCACCGTGGCCAACCAACTCAAAAGTATCCCGTGAAATCATAAACAAAAACATCTCACAATCTACGAAGAACATCTCCAAAATTACTGCAAAACGATTGAAATCATTAGAAATATATACTGCCAATAAAATCATTTTCACCCATATTATGTCGGCCGATATACACAACAGAAAAGCGTGACTAAACCAGAGTCGTCTAAAAGATAAATAGCAACATAAATGAAAATTAACATGATGGTCGAAGTGTACACCCTCTTCAGTATCACATTTATGGCCATAAACTGGCTTTTGAAAGCTGTGATATTCATTCCTAGGCAGACGTCTGCGGAGTGGAATAATATACAAATTTTAGACATAGAAAACAACGAAAATGCCAAGGAACTAATTCGTAGTAGCCTGGCACTCAAACTGCCATGCAATCAACAGAAACAATGTCATCGATCAGATTTACTCATCAATAAAATAAAGAAGTCATGCAGAAAAAAAGGTCAGATTTTTCAGGTCAACGAAATAATCACTTCCAAAACAATTAAACTAGAGGGTAAGAACACTTTCAGAAAGAACTAGTCAAGTCCAAGATTAACGGAAGTGAGGGATGATGAATTTATGAAGGATTCTGAAGGCTGACTTTAGTATAAAGTTTGTTGTTTAGGTGGAGATAATGAAAGACTTGTAATATTAAACCATCCATTTCAGAGAACACAACAGCACTAATGAAACAGTCTAACTAGTATGAATATTTTCGGTTATGATATAATAAAGAAGATTGCTTTCTATTTTATCGACAATGTCGCCAAGACTGAAAATGGAATATCTCAGGTCCAATAAATAAATGTAACATCAAGGAGGTCTGGCAGTTTAGTAGACCAACCAGCAATCTACCCCTCAACAGATGTCCAGGAGGAAATGAATATAGACTGGAAATGAGCTAAGAAGAAAGCTGAGTGACTGTCGAGCGGAATGAGAATGAGGAACGGCGAGCTAAATGTTGAGTCTCAGGGTGACATGGTGGAGATAGTTCGAAGGCGAGATGAAAGTGGCTCATGAGCAATCACCGAGCCAGCTAAAGGAGAATGCAGAGAAAATAGGGTGAGACACAGACGTCTAGTCAAAGCCTTATATTTCACTTGATAAAGTAATGTAATGATCATAGATATATCCAAACTTCACTGTGGGTTAAAAACGATGATATCGTATGTTATATGATTAGAGGCAATCGGATGGAAGCCTTCGACCTAGGTTTCGTGCCAGCTGGCACTCAAAAGTCAAAAAAGCTTGTCTGCAGCCTTGAAGGAACTTGTGTCCCTCCTTCTGAGATTCAAACGTACGTCACCCAGTACTGCGGTCAGTCAGAGACGTTACCACTGAGCTATTCGGGCTGGTGATTGACTTCCTGTATAACTATATTGTATACTTTGATTGAACACTAGTTAGTAACTAGTGTAATGTGTCTAGTCCTTTGTTTGGTACAGACTGAATACTTCAGTCAGTTTTGCAATGTGTCTACAGCAAAGAAAGCACTAGACACGTCACTTCAGTTACTAGTATCCAATCAAAGTACTATTTCATATAAATGACTCTTAGGAATTTCTAGATTCTCGGTCTGGTCAAGACAGTACTAGTAGACGTTTTCCTTGTTATTTGGGCTTTTTCAATTCAAAATGATGTATCCTCTACTATTTGTGGATTCAAACTCTGGCCAAATTTCTAAAAATCCGTTAATAACTTGATAAACCTCACTGAAACCAGACCAACTGTTTTTATCTCTTGAAGTAAAATATTGAGGGACAAATGGATCCTGACTTATGATGTAGGTTACGCTGACTATAGCGTAAATAACATTTAAAGTGATTTGATGGATGCGCATTTTGTCCTATTTTGGGGCTACTCGCCATCTGGATATGCCTGCAACTTCCCGATGAGTGAAGGTATTGTCAGTGAGGAGACTCGAACCGAGTACCCTTCTTCTCAGAATCTACTACTAGTTACCATCCACAAAATCACTTCAATGTTAATCCTCAGAAATCGTAAAAGAGACAGCACTAGGAACCAGTATGCCAAAAAAGGAGGAGGAGGACGTTTCAGTCCAATCGATTAATGGAAAAACCAGAATAGATTTGAAATAAATAATTATCTCACGTGTTTTCTTGCTGCAAAGAAATATGTCTGATAAATTCATCACTGCTTAGAGAAGTTTATAACAGGTAAAAGTGCCAATCACAATGTACAGTAGGGGTACATTGAATTTAACCACCGCGAAACTAATCAATTACACAGTTTAAGGTATACATACATAAATATATATTTGTGTGTTACGTATATCAGATTACCATATATACATGAATTGTGTTCAACACAGTCTGAATTAGTTAGCCTTTGTCTGATCAATATTTATAGTCTGATCAGTGTCACTTTATTGATTCCATTTTACTAAATCCGTATCTCATTTGACTGATCACAGTTGGAACTATTATTATTATTATTTCTATTCGTAATCACGAAATATACCCATTTATTCATTAATAAGGACAAAAAGTAGTTTCATTAAGCTAAGAAATATTTCTTTAACTGAATGACTTCGTCTCTTGAAGTAGCTGTAGTCAGTTTTATTTATATAATACAGAATTAGTTATATATGTCCAAACCAAGTTCAATTTTAACATTTTGAAAAAATTTGGGCACTGAGTATATGATATTTTATTATGATAAAGGTTTTTGTATTTCCCAATAAATGAAAAGCAAAACGATATTGTTTTGTTCACTGACATTTAGGTATTTAATGCTAACAGCTTTATCAAAGTTTTATTAAACCGGAATTTACAAAATCTCAGCATATATATAACAAAGAGTAAGGGGGTGAGAAAATAGACTTAAGTCAAGTTAAAGGGACATATTGAAAGTCAAAATAACAAAGAAGATAAATCACTAAGCCAAATAACAAAGCTAATAATAGTACTTCTGTTATGATATCAAAATAAAGTTTACTAACTTGATCATCGTCCGTTAGTCTGGGGTCATTTTTCGTTGTCAAATTGGCTAATTGGTAAAGATAACAAAACCAAGTGTAGATTGTTGGATTCGATAAATGTGTAAAGTTATAAAAGGAGCATGTGCTTATATAATGAAATTGCTTATCACATTCGTGTTGATTTCGCCGTTTCACAGGAGAGCTGGGTGTTGTAACCAGGTCCAACTCTGTTTAAGTCCATCATTCAGACACTATTAAGACAATTTGCATTCCACTTGATATGAAGTGCTTCTGATGATGTTAAACGTTCTTTGTGATTTCTGAAATGCTTTTTCTGGACGATGATTTCAATGTTATCAAAATCAATTTTTTGGCCATAGGTCAACTCGCTATAGAATCAGGGCACAAAATTTATTTTGACAATATTAAAATCATCATCCAGAAAAAGCTTTTCAGAAATCACAAAGAACGTCTAACATCATCAGAAGCACTTCATATCAAGTGAAATCCAAATTGTCTAAATAGGAATGATGGACTAAAACAGAATTTGATTTGGTTACAACACGCCCCTCCCCCATGAAATAACAAAATCAACAAATGTGTGATTGATAAGCAATTTCATTATGTAAACACACGCTGCTTTTATAATTTTACACACTTATTAAATCCAACAATCTACAAGTGGGTTTTGTTATCTTTACCAATTGGCCAATTTGACAACGAAAAATGCCCTCAGTCAGACGAACGATGATCAAGTTAGTAAACTTTATTTTGATACCATAACACATTTACTATTACCTTTGTTATTTGGTTTAGTGGTCTTCATTGTTATTTTGACTTTCAATATGTCCCTTTAACTTGACTTAAGTCTATTTTCTCACCCCTTAACTCTTTGTTATGTATATGCTGAGATTTTGTAAATTCCGGCTGAATAATACTTTGATAAAGCCATTAGCATTAAATAGCGAAACGTTAGTAAAAACAATATCGTTTTGTTTATCATTCATTGGGAAATACAAAAACCTCTATTATAATGAATACAGAATAAGGTATTAAGCGGCAACAAAAAGTTGCTCAGCAGTCAATAAAGATAATTAATTAACATGATTTTTAAGGAGTTGGTTTGAGTTGAATTGGATGAAATACAAAATAATTAAGAAATTTCTGCCCTATTCGTCAACAAAAAAGCCCTAATAAGGTGGCTTTTCAGTAGAATCCAACGGATATGCACTGAAGACACACTTGATGAGGAAGAAAGAAAGTTGACACAAACTCTGGTTGATAATTAATTATTCAGACAAGTTCATTAGGAGACGTAAAGTAGTCAGGACACGAAGATCCACTCCCCAACTCTCCACTAAGAAAGACGTGTGTTTATTAAGCTAACCTATTGGGGTGATAATAGCAGCTTCGTAATTTGACAGAGACTGAATGTTGCTGTTAAAAGACTTTTTATGCGTCTAAGAATATATATGCCTGATTTCCTACTAAATGGAAGATATGTAAGCGAAAAGCAACAAGTTGGCGACTGAAGAAGCATTAAAGATAGGAGGAACTTCAGGTGAATATAAAGAAAACAGAGGTGATGAAGATTCCTGGGCAACACCACAAACAGCAACAACAACAGACAACAGTCAGCATAAATAATAATAATGATTTACTTTATTCCAAAACAGTACTTGTGATACAGAATGGAATTTTCAGTATTAATCACAATATTGCATCTAATTTCCTCAAATTATAAATAAAATTAATCACAAAGAAAATTCTTCTACATTTACAATACGGTTAATATAAAAATAAATAAATAAATAAAAAAAAATGCAGCATATAAAATGGAAATAATGATAATGATAGCAGCTAAGGTAATGATAATAATAATAATAATACAAGTGAAAATTGCCGTCGGCTTGTTTCACACAGTATTGTCGATGCGGTATACAAATCCTTGCATGATTAAAAATATTGAATATGATGTTCTCTTTACATGATATGGTGAGGGAAAAAACAAAGATTACAGCAGTCATAGAGATAAGTTGGTGTTTGCAGTTATGAAAGTAAAAACAAAGAATCAACAGGACCACAAATATAATAGAAATTATAAAAGTAAAACTTGAAGGTATATAAAGATGGATGGAGGAGATTGTTTATTTACTAGATGAAAAAAGGTTAGTCAATTCTTGTCTGACGCTATTATCATCACATAAAATACGTGCCAAGTATGGTATCATAGAATTTTTATACTTAGACGTGCGAGCATACAGTTTTCTGAAGTTACTTTTCGTTCTACCTGAGGATATGCAAGGTGAAAGCTGAGGGTGAAGTGGATGCTCCAAGTCAGACAAAATCCCTTTAGCAAATTTACTGCACGAAGTCAAATGCCTATAGACAACGACGTTAACTATGTAATCCACTGGGACACCACTCATCCTACTGACAGTCTTCAGCATTCTACGAATTGTGACAAAGTCCTTTTTAAGTAAACCAGGAAAGAATAAGGGTGAACAATAAAGAAGAATAGGCAGGATGCAAGAGTTTATAAACTGTAAGAGAAGGGGTTGAGTTATACCCCAGTGCCTTAACTTTTTAATGTAAAATGTCAGGCGGAATATTTAAATGGAAATCGCTGAGACATGGGAAGACCAGGAGAGATCAGAAGAGAGAATAAGTCCAAGACACTTAATTTCTGATTTAATTCCTATATCATTGTCATCAATCTTACAACTGTCATGAGAATCGACGGCTTCTTTTAACTGCCGTTTACACCTTAAGCTGAAATTAACAGTTTGACATTTAGAAGGATTCAGTTTAGGACCGTTAGACTCAGACCATTTACTGACTTCCTACAGAAAGCTATTTATTTTGGTACAATCTAGCTGGGAGTTAACAGCCATTGAAATCATCAGCGTACTTCACAAAATTTATTTCATCAGACTGAGGCAAGTCATGCAAGAAGAAAGAAAAAAGAAAAGGTGTAAGGACAGCGCCTTGAGGGACACCAGCTTCAGTAGGCAATGAAGTGGAAGTCTTCCGTTTATACAAGGTGTACTGCTTGCTTTCTCAGAAATAGGAATGTAACCAGTTAAAACAGCCCAACATTCTGTTTGACTTGCAGCAAGTTTATTTAATAAGATGTCCCTAGGGACCGAGTCAAAAGCAGATGTATAGTCTAGGAAGGCACAACGAACAAATTTAGCCCCCCTGTCTAGACTGGAAGCAATGTTATGATATAAGACGGTAGCTGCACCTAAAGCGCTTCTACTGGGCCTATAGGCAAAGTGTTTAGGGTCATTAAAGGATTTAAGCTAAGGTACAAGACTAAATAAGTGTAATTTCTCCATAGATTTCAAAAAAGGAGAGTTAATAGAAATGCGTCTAAATTGGACACATGCTCCAGTTGATGATTTAGGTATAGGTACAACTCTAATGTCCTTCCAAACGGCATGCACAATATTACTGGAAATAGATTTGTTAAACAGTTCAGGGAGAGGGTGACACAGAATATCAGAACATTAAAAAAATTAATACTAGGTACATAATCTGAACCTAAGCTCTGGGAAGGGTTCAGAGACTTGAGGCACTTTTGAACATCATTTGTGTTAAAACCTGGAAAGGGGCTATTATTAACACTAGTGATACTGGGAAGCATGGAATTTGAGGGGGAATAAATAAAAGATTTATTGAGAGTACATACATCAGAAGAATACGGAATATTGTTAATCTGCTTACCACCAGTGATTTCCTTAAATAGTTTCCACATATTTGAAGCATTTTTGCAGGATATGAATTTCTGGCTATATATAACATTCAATCTCTGCATTTCAGACTTGATAAGGAAGTTAGTTCTTTTTACGCCACTTTTATCTTTCATTTTATATTGCTTTTCCTTCTCTCTACGAAGCTTTTTAAGTTGAGGGGAGGAGAAACGGTCGAATTTGACGAATAATGTTTCTTTTGGGCAGCAGACTTCAAAACAGAATTTCAGATAAGACGTAATATTAGAGATTGTGTCATCAAGTGAAACATCATTAAACAGATCCCATCTTGTGTCACTGAGCATGTTTCTAAGATGTTGTACATTCTCATTTGAGTAACATCTGTGAACAACTTTCTTGGACAAGTTAGAGAAGGCTTTTTTGTGTAACTTTCCGTAAACTTTAGGTAGAACTAGTACAATACAGTGGTCAGAGTTTGAGAGTGGAGCCCTTTTACGAGCTTCGTATATTCCAGAATCATTTATGAATACTAAATCAAGCGAAGTATCTTGTCGAGTTGGGAATTTAACCACATTTTCATGACCCAGCAATGTAATAAAACTGTAGTCACTGGCGTTGAAGTCACCAGTTACTACAGACAAGGAGTTACCAAACGAAGAAGCAGCAAAAATAGTGAATTCGTCGGCAAAGATCGATAGTTCTGAGGGACTGCAAGAAGGTGTGACATAGATATTTGTGACAAAAATGCAGTTATACTTAGATAAGTATTTAGGTCGGCATTTAACAGTTATACAATCAATATTGTCATTTGAGAATTTGAAGCAGACGTTGTTGACAGTAGACCACTGAGAATTAATAAAAGTGGCCACACCTCCACCTCTCTTCTTCTTTGAGCTGCATCGGTCTTGTCTGTACAGTGTAAAATCAGGTAAAGAGACCAAATTATCGTCATATGAATCGTGCAGCCAAGTTTCTTGAAGAGTAATTACAGCAGTGTTACAATATACATTTGAGTATAATAGAGAATGCAAATAATTAATCTTGTTTGGTAGAGATCTGCAATTTGTGCTCATAATCACAGGAACAGTCATCAAATGCATCGGAGTACGCTTTAAAGCTCGTTGCCATCCACCATGAGGCTTTTTCTTAAGTTTGTTAGAAACGAGTAAATTAGCCGGTTGGAAACTTTTTAAATAACCGCGAGAGTAAACAATGCGATTAGTACACATGATTGAATGATTAAAATAAAATAAATACGAGGAAATAGATGCAATATGTAGGATGGAAATTTTGGTAGCCCAAGGTTTAAGCAGGCCGCCAGAATCTGAAAAAAGTCCCTCGAATAGGACCCTGACAGGAAGCGGAGAGTTGGTCGTCCAAGGGTGACATGGAGGAGGTCATGTGAAGAGGATATGAAAGCATGTGGGCAGACTTGGAGCAAGGTGAAAGCGTTGGCGGAGAACCGAACGCAATGGAGATGTGCCCTATGTTTTTCTAGGAGCTAAAGGAAACAATAATAATAAAATTATATTAATTGGGAACATGAAGCCAAAATGTACATATAAGCCTTTAGAACATGAGAAAAATGATGTCACATCCCACTGTATTCACCGATTTAAATGCACGTGTCGATATACATACATAAAGAGGACTCATCGCTCTCTGTAAGTAAGCGTGGGTTTCACAGAATATTCCTAACTCCTCTGACTGACTGCAGCATTGGGTGACGTGTGTTCGAATCTCAGAAGTAGGGACGTGAGCTACTTCAAGATTGGAGATACGACTTGTTGACTTGTGACTGCCAACTAGCACGAAACCGAGGTCAGGTTGAGATTCCATCCGATTGCCCCCAGCCATCTGTTATCAACAGATGGAAGTCAAGTTAACACATGAAGAATGAACTGAGCATCAGCTATGGATTATCTGAGCAACTACATTCTTCAGGTGCTGTGATTCTTCGTTCATATCTACTCTCGAAGGTGTTAAAATAGAACGAATCTCTGCTTCAAAACTCGAAAACGGACGGGTCACCACGTCATTTTTTCATCCCCTTGCGTTGAGCGTGGGATATAGGGCTTCAAGCTTGACTTTTGAAATTTCAGTGGAAGTGAGGTTTTCAGCCTCACGCCCATCTTTCTCTGTTAACCGAGCTTACTACCAACTAAGGAAGATGTAGGACTATACCAACCGAAGATCAGAACCGGACTACTTGCATGATTGGCCAGCATTCTACCCTTCACTAGATCATGCTTCCGTTATAAATACCACTCATATATTCCCTGTATCCTGTCAGAAATAATCTCAATCATCACAGTGTGTCACATTCATTTGTGAATTCATTAATTTCATGAATATTATCAGTGTATTCGGAAAGAGAATGACAACTTTGAATGTTACCACACACACTCTCTCTCAACTAATATCCTTTTCACTAAAACCATTCGATTTTTATGCAAATCCACTCATGATAATAGTAATAATAATTTGTACGTGGCTGTTCCGATTCACTAATCTGCTTCCATTTTTAACGGAATTAACTACTCACCAAGTGTCTTTTCAAAAGACAAAATTAGTGAAAAAAAATCCAACCATGCTGTAAACTTTAAAGTAATTCAAAGTGAATTTATCACAAAAAAAGTAAGAGGTTTGATTAATTTATGCAAATTATGAATCAGTAACATAGTCAGAGATTCTTATGTGAACTGTGTATGAATGAATTAATTGTACATGTTTTCACCTAACACAAATGAATGATTTATTTGCTTTTTGTGTTTATCAACACTTTCAGTCATGTGAACTGAGATATGATCAACGAGTGATCTTCAGTTGGTTTAGACAGATCGCTTTACGTAAAATTGTGCATAATAATTATAATTATTATTGTTCTTTCAGGTACCGGGTGGAACATGGATCTTCAACAGTACATGGCTGTGTCTTGTTTTCTGCAGTCCTATTCAGCTGGTCCCAAGACTGCCGATAGTCCTTCACCTACCCCCACCGTAAGATTTCTACCATGTTCACAAATTAACTCACGCCTAACTCATCGTATCCAATCCAATTACACTCGAGTGATGGCCTGGCGCACGATGTCATTCGACAGTCTCCTCAGCATGTGTTCGATCCATCTCCATTTTCTTCTACATATTTGTTAAGCAGTAGGTTTTTGATTGGTTTGTTTCCAGAGTTTTCTGCTTCTAATTCTTTCTTACCTTAAACCCCTCCAAATGCCAAACAGTCAATTTCACCTTTAGGCATAAATCCAACCTAAACAAACTGGTTGGCTCTCACGAGGTGTGCAACATAGATGGCACTGAAATAGAAACCAAATCGGAAATTAAATACCTAGGCGTCATTCTATCTGCTGATCTCTCCTGGTCGTCTCACATCTTAGCGATTTCTAAGAAAATATTCCGTCTTACCTTCTTCATCAAGAAGTTAAAACATTCTGGTATTACCCAACCCTTACTCCAACGATTCGTTAACTCTCGCATTCTGCCTATTATTCTCTATTGTTCCCTCTTAGTTTTTCCCGGGCTACTGAAGAAAGACTATAACACATTACGCAGGATGTTAAATGTTGTCAGCAGGGTAAGCAACGTGCCACTTAACCAGCTTGTTAATATTCTGGTTGACAGGCTCATGGACTCATGTGAAAAATGGGCCAAATCCATTTTATCTAACTCACACCACCCTCTTCACTCACAACTCTCCCCTTGCATCTCATCAGGTAAAACCAGAAGCCTATATAGAAAACTATATGCTCGCACCAGCAAGTACAAAAACTCAACCATACCCTACTTAGCTCGTGTTCTGTGTGATAAAGAAAGCATTAGGCGTGACACCTATAATTTATTAAATAGTCAGTAGTACAACTAGATCTCGTCTTTCCAACTCATATCATTTATAGGCACAACATTTTCTTTCTTTCTTTTCCTTTTCTCTCTCTCTTTCTCTCTTTTTTTCCGTTATGTGCTGCTTTGTTTCTTTCCCTCGCTTACGCCAGTAAATATGATAGCACCTACTTTTCTAAAACCTTCAAACACTGTTCAATTTTGGCTTTGCTACCGACATCCCAAAATGTTGTTGTATTAATGAACTAAGATTTCCTTAATCTATGTAGAATTCTATTTATTGATAATGTACTAACTGGATGCAATACTGTAGTAAAAATGCTGAGAATTCCATTCTGTATCACATGTACTGTTTATGGAATAAAGCAAATTATTATTATTATTCTCACCGGCCAGAGAAGGCAGCTGCTGATAGAAGTCTTCAAGCCAGCTATTCGAAATGCCTTTCCGACCCATATAAAAATAACTGGCCGACTTCACATTGGTGTTGAAAATCTGTCTTGCTCTTCCGTCTGTGCCTTTGACATCATCCGCCCTGTAGCTTGTAGTAGAAACGATGCTTCCTAGATAAGTGAAGGGGGGAATCTCTTTCAGAATTATTCTGCTGTTAGTGATTGGTGTTGGCTGTTAAAATTGGATAGTGATTTTCATCATCTCCATCTTCTCTATGTTCACCTGCATTCCTGTCTTTGCTGCCGGCCTCTTCAGCCTGGTTGTTGGTTTTCGTCTGCAAGTCTTCGAGTTTGTGTAACATTAGATATATATCATCCACGAAATCCAGACTATGTAGAGTCTTTTTATCGGTCCAGTCTATTCCCAACTTTTCTCTCCCCACACACAATTTGCCTCACAATCCGGTCCTCCACAATTAGGAATATCATCGGTGATAACAGATAGATTTCGCTGAGTTTTCTGTTGAATCAGGTTAATAAAGATTTTGTGGCATTTACTTCAGCAAGATATGCTTGCTGTGTCAGATACAGCTATTCTTAACTGGTAGTTGACAGATACATCCTATTCAAGGATAATGATAAGTCGTTCTTTGTGCATTCTTCCAAAGAGTTTTAAGGAGCAGCCAGCAGCATGGATGCGGACAGGTGGCATTGGTTCAGTTAGAAACGCTATAAATGAACACCTCGTCAGCACCTCTCACAACACGTCGATTGACTCATTTTTCAGAGTCGTTTACAAAGTGAACGAAAATATATTTTGGGCAATTTGTTTTCGATTTTACTATACTGCAGAAGCTCTCTATATTCATCAAAACGTCTGAGCTATGTATTCAGAAAAAACTAGTCCAGCGTCAGCATTCACCATGGATCTTGTTCTGTTTAGCTCTTTAGCTGTCGTCTTTTCTTATTTCATTGGTTGGATGATTTCATCATGAGCTGATATCAATCAGAGAAACACTGGAAAACCAACAGAGAGTAATGAACAGCTGTTTCGTCAGCCTAGTTTCAGACTCTACAGTAGTACACACCCACCGCCAGAGTAGGAACCGAGGACCTTCTGGTAACAAGACTAGCCAGCTCGCAGACCAATAAGCAGCCACTGGGACCTGATCCAATGACCAGTCAGTCCATGAATTCCAACTTCTGCCAATTCCCGACATAGCGCAGCCACTAGCCAATGTCTTCTCACCTTCAACCTGCTGCACCGTCCTGGTTACAGCTTCTCACTAGAACGCCAGGTTAACTTCCTGAATAGGGCCAGTTGCTAGTGAGCATCAGATATATTTTCAAGTATTGGTTTTGTAGGGATTTTATTTTTGATTGGTTGGAGGATTTTATTATGAGCTGACATAAGTTCTTATTCCTTTGATTATTCTATCATCAGTTGTTTCTATGTGCATCCCATTTGCACTCGTCTTCATAAAACCCAACTGTTTTCTAATCATATGCAGTATTGTTTCTATGCACCTTCTGATCTATAGTGACACCTCCAGAGTTTTATATCGACTTGAAAATTATTATCTCATTTATTCTGCCTTTGTTACTATATTGAATTAAGTAATAATTACAAGTATGCTAAATTATGTATAAAAATGCAACTGTACAGCTTTAGAGGATGGAAACTATGTTAAGCCTACAAGATAACTCTAGAAGACCTGAAGTTCATTGACGATACAGGTTTAAAGTCACACAAACTTGAAGATCTGCACGCCAAAAACAAAAAGTGGACAGAAGATGTAGAAAAGCTGTGTATTCAGTTGACGATTTGACAAAATAGAGGTGATGAAGACACCTAACCAAGCACAACAAGCAACAATCTCTATCGACGGGAGGAATTCGAAGGTAGTCACCTCATTCACTGATTTAGGCAGTATCACCTCAGCTAAAGGCAGCGCCGATTAAGAAGTGAAATTTAGGATTCGAAAAGTACGATAGGTATTCATAATTTTAAAATCAATGTAGACATCTGTTTCATTCAGCACTGTCTGTCTGTTTTCGACATAGAACTTTGCATCAATGTGCGGCATTTCGAGTTGCCACACTCCATGTAGCACACAAAGCAAGAGAAGAAAGTAGAAGAAATGCATAATAAAGATAGTAAGTTGAGATGTGAGACAAAGGAATAGTAATAACGAAGAAAAATATAGCCTGTCAAAAAATCTGGCAAGAAAAAGAATGGCCTAAAGAATGGACTCAGTCACTAATCATTCCAATATTTAAGAAAGGGGACGCAAAGCAGTGCGAGAACTACAGAACAATAAGTTTAATCAGCCACCCAAGTAAAGTCATGCTGAAAGTAATATTGAACAGACTCAAAAAGAAAGTAGAGGAAATACTCTCAGAAGAACAGGCCGGATTCAGGCCGGGCAGAAGCACTGCTGAACAAATTTTTAACATAAGGGTACTAAACGAAAAATGTCTACAACACCAAAAAATGCTAGTACACGACTTTATCGATTTTAAGAAGGCCTTTGACCGTGTGTGGCACGAAGGCTTATGGCAAGTCATGAATAACTACAATATAGATAAAAACATAATTGAGGTTATCAAGTCTTTATATAACAAATCTAGTAGTGCAGTATCTCTAAATAATCAAACTGGCGAGTTCTTCAGAACAACTATAGGAGTACGCCAAGGGTGCATTCTCTCACCAGTCCTCTTTAATTTATTCCTCGAACATATTATGACACAAACCTTACATGACTTTACACCGACACTTAGCATAAACGGAAGACCAATTTCCAACCTCAGATTTGCTGATGATATAGCCCTCATTGGGGAAAACATTGATCAAGTTCAGGACCTCACCTCAAGACTTGATGTTGCAACCAAATCTGTGGGCATGGAAATCAGCACAGAAAAAAGCAAAATACTCATTAACGGAGGAAACAACTCAGATAGATGTATCAGACTTGATGGACATGTATTAGAAGAGGTTGAAACTTTCAAATACCTTGGGTCTACCCTAACAAAAGATGGAAGGTCCACTAAGGAAATAAAAATTCGACTAAACCTAGCCTCTGCCACCATGTCCAAGTTAGGGAAAATATGGAAGAGCAACATCAGCGTCTCAGCAAAAATGAAACTCTACTCGTCACTGGTCCTCTCTGTATTCCTATATGGATGTGAGAGCTGGACCCTGAATGCAGAGACAGAAAGAAGAATACAAGCCTTCGAAAACAAAAGCTATAGAAGGATCCTAGGAATAAGTTACCTTGAAAGGAAAACTAATGAATATGTCTTACACCAGGTCCATAGACTGGCAGGAAAACAGGAACCACTCCTTCCAATCGTAAAGAAACGGAAACTACAATGGTTCGGCCACACGGTAAGACATGACACATTGTCCAAAACGATTCTACAAGGCACAGTAGGAGGAGCACGAAAGAGAGGTCGGCCGAATAAGAGCTGGCTTGACAACATAAAAGAGTGGACTGAAATGCCCTTGGATACGCTACAGAAAATAACATTAAACCGAGAAGAATGGCGAAGACTGATAGCGCGAACTGTCATAGCACCCCCACGACGAAAGTCAAGGGACTGATGATGATGATGATGATATAGTTTCATTGGAAATCATAAGTCTCAAGGAGTGGATGCATCTGCGCTAGCCATTGAGAACGATTTTGAGCCATATCACCAATTGTTTCCAGTCATTAGTTTTTACCGTCCCGAGGACCCTAACCAGGAAGTCAATCTACATTTTCCCACTTGACTGGCTAAAACTAACTGTTGTGGATTTCATTGACTGGTGTCATGTTTTGATTTGACCGCCGCTAGCTCTTTTCTAGCTTGACTCTATGTAAGCTAACACTGCCCATCGAGGAAGGCGATGACTAGGCATACGTAACACATATCCTAACCATCTCAGGCGATGTAAATTCACAGTTTCGTTGGTTGATTTCCCCTCCTTACCTATCACTCGACCAGTGCCTAACCTCAATATTGCTCACCTTATTATACCACTTCACACAGGAGATAGAACGCAGGCACCTATGATCAAAGACAGCTAATCTTTTCAAGTCTTCCACTCTCAATGGCCAGGTCTCACATTCATAAAGGAGGACGGAGCGGACTGCTGAGCAGTACACATGCCCTTTGCTCAATAGCCAGCCGGTTATCACGTCTACGACAGAGACGGCGTAAACTGGCATATGCGAAAGTAGCCCTCTCTATTCGTGCTGAGATTTCGTCAGAGATCAACCCGTTAGGGCTGATGCAAATTCTCAAATAGTGAAGCTGTCAACGTGTTCTACCACTTCACTCCATATTTCTAAACTAGGAGTCAGTGTAGTCCAATCCTGTAACATAATCTTACATTTGGCGGGAGCGAATCGCACTGGTGTCAAGACAGTCACTGCATATCTGCAATAATAATGTGGTGAGAGCTGTCTGCTAGCCGAAATGGCAGACAGCAACTGACGTCAGTGTTTACGTCCCAAATCGTGATCATGAGAAAAAACAATAACAAAGCTTAACCTTGAGAAACTCACCAACCAATCACAGCAGACCTAATGTGTGCAAATACGATTCGCAAATGTACGGTCTGACTGCCTAAGAAACGGCCACAAACAGATGACAGAATAACCTTCAGAAGAGGTTGCTTCTCTACTAACAATAACGGTAGTAATAGTGTACATAAAACTTATAAATATCTGTTGATTCTCGCAATAAACGATCTGTTGTCTGTTCCTTGTCTTCTGTCGTTATGATAATAATAGCATCTTTATTCTGGGCACTATTTATAAAATGTACAGAATTTTCAGAGGAGTTTATTGCATGATATTTTCTCTTCGTACATTATCTTCAAGTAAAATATTAATTGACAACAGTATATCCTTCCTGTGACACAATGGTCTCTAAGCTGAAGCACAAACCATTCCATTTTGTGATATATCTGCTTTGTCTCCTTTAAGAAATCCACGATATCTTGTTGCAAGCCATTTGTAAGATGCTTAGAAGTACATTTTGAGACCAAAGGACATGAGTGAAGAACATCTGTCTCATATATTGTAACATTCTGCCAACAAGAATTAATCCATTCCTTAAGTTTAGTAGGAACTTGCAAGTCTGGAGCTTGTATATATTTTAAATACACACGAGTGTAGATAATACCAATAGAAGTCATATATTAATCAATCAAAACAAACCGAATGGGAGAAAATATACGCAATAGAGACATGGAAGTTTTTTAGTAGCCCAAATTTTAAGCAGGATTGGCGGGTGAGTCACAAGAGCATTTCCAACAGGCTGCTGTACACTTGCATAAACAGCCGTCTTCAGTGTCTTGATAAATTTGGAAATGCAACAAGGAAATCTGTCACTGCGGTGAACTAACCAAGAAACTGGGGACCAGCAAATACGCAAATAAAGGAAATGGAGATGGATAGGCTTACCCACTGAGTTATTGTCATGCAGCATCATGAGCCAGGTCCTTGAGTGGAATCCCAGTTGAAGATGACAAGTTGGATGTTCATCGGTGACATTGAGAATGTCAAATTATGGTCAATTGAGGAAGCAGATGGTGAAGCCATATGTTCCATTCAGATGAGAGGATAAAATCGCCGAAAAAGACATCTTTGTCAGACCTCTTGTTCTTTCAACTGTTGGTTTCTAGGCATTTGGTCATTGATGTGTTAGACCATAAATTAATACAAGTGAGAGAAATTTAGAAAACTAAAATCATTTATTGGATTTTAGGGAGTTTTTTGATTGGTTGAAAATTAATCTGATGCTCACTAGCGACTGACTCTATTCAGGAAGTTAACCCGGGGTTCTAGTAGGAAGCTGTGACCAGGAAGGTGCAGCAGGTTGAATGTGAGGACAATTACTCATCGAAGAAGAAGATAATGCGAAGTGGTCACACTCTCTCATGAATTGGCAGAAGTTAGAATTCATGGAGTGGCTGGTCATTGGATCGTGTCCCAATGGCTGCTGAATGGTCTACGAGCTCGCTAGCCTTGTAACCAGAAGGTCCTCGGTTCAAACCCCAGAGAGGTGGGTGAGTACTGACGAAGAATCTGAAACTAGGCTGACAAAACAGCTATTCAGCAATTCCAGTTGTTTTTCCGATAGTTCTCTAACTAATATCAGCTCATGATGAAATCCTCCAACCAATCAAAACCAAAGTCCATAATAAGACAAACAAAAAAACATTCTGCATCGGTTGGGAATTTGTATTTTTCAGCATTTTTCTCCTAATAATATACAATTCAATTTATCAAATGTCTGAGGCGTGCATCTAAGCATGTGTATGTCTATATGTGTGTTGTTGATATATGTATGAATACTGGTGAAAAATGGAAAGACATTTTGCAATGAAGTAACATTCAATGAATTTATGTACACAAGGGCAAGGGAATCAAACATGTTGAATGAATATTTATATATAAAAAGAGAGAGAGGGAGAGTAGAATGTACATAATGCGAGAGACAAGGCATAGCAGGCTCATTGGTTTAAGAGGTGAATTTATGTATGAATAATATAATAATAATAATATGAATAGAAACATGTTTTTTTCTTTATTAATTTGTGTTTGTTCTGTTCGACTGAAGGATTTGTTCACGTAATACATTTATCTCTTTACGATAATTCTTGATCACATTCATCTAAATTAAGGAAGGAGAGAAAAGATTAATCTTTGCAGTGAGTAAATATAATGTAGCCAATGTGTGATACAATCTAATTCTATATTGCATAAATTTATGTGCTATAAGACACATTTGAGTGAGGTTCATAGTAACTCCCGTCACCCACCTGTGCTTCTTTGAATTTCTTCACTTCGGCATTCACAGCACTGGGCGAAAATCACATTGCGTCATAACCAATCAGTGGACATCGCAATTCCTTGTTTTAATTGGACATTCGTATTCCCCTGGTTAGTGCCAGTTCTGAGTTAGCCGTCTAGCACCAAACAATGGAAGCACTGCAGCTTGACGCAACGCAGAACTAGCTCACGCGCGTTGACAGCCATACAACACTATCAGCTGAAACCGCCCTCGATCGGTCACGGTCAGAGTCCAGTAGCTCCACAACAATGCGCACCGAAGCACACAAAGCAGCAAGAAATCAGCCTCCAAATGGACTGACACGTATCTGATCTCGACCTGTCTGACTCGGCCCCAGATCCAATCCTTCTCTTGAAGTTACGGATACAATTTGCCAACTTCCTTTACCTAACACAGTCCTAGAAAGTGGATGGTAACACAAGCACAGTTTATTTCTTGAACGATTTCCTGAGCTACTTTTTATGGTTCTGCCGCTTGCTGTTTTTTTTACAGCAATTCTCCATACATCCGGGATGGGTGTTGCGTCATTTCGACTGTATGTGTTTAGTGTAGATTTGAAGAAGAAAGATTCGGCGATTAATCTGTCTCTCCACACAACTCTATTGATGTTTGTTAGGCTAAAAATACCAACTGGGTCATCAAGAAAATGAAAGGCGAATCAACACACCTTTCAGCCTCATTTCCTAACATTACACGGCACGGTTGTCAAAAGGGACAATATGGGACAATTACTTGGTGGACTCAGTCCAAGCAATTCCACTACAGTCATTCTATGCTAGATTGTTTATTAGATATATCACACAGTGAAACAGTATTATTTACTGGATGACGTTTCGAACCATAATCATATCAATTATAATCACACGATTTCGAAACTTGAGTTTTATATTTTTCTTTGTTCTCTCCTATTTATCGTCGTTAGGGTAGTAGAATTTTCCAGATATCTGGGTGGACAGGTGTTGAATCATTCCTATTACACGTATTTGCAGTTGATTCGGTAAACAAAGCTTCTGTTATCACCCTCTCCCTCCACCCTGTGACATTAGATTTTATCGCTCTCATCTTATCCCATCCTGTTTTATGGTTTTGTGTAATTGCATGTAGTGAGTGATAGAGCTGAACTATTCTCTAGATTTCTTATCTTATTAGGATCACCTAATCTAGATTTTGTCAAGTTTCTATGCTCCCCTAGTCTGACTGGCTCTGTTCTACTACTCTGACCAATGTATTTGACCTGACAATCATTGTAGGCGAGGTATTAGATAAACTAAATTGTTTTGTTTTAAAGGCTCCACAGGATCCTTAAACCAATAAAGTTTATTTCTAACTGAGTTTGTGGCTTTGAATGCAAGCCACTTTTATTCCTGCATTGCTAAGAATTCCACGTAAGATTTCTGAGGTTCCTTTTTGTATGGTAGTACTACTACTACTACTGAAACAATAGGGAATATAAATCATCAGTGGTACAACCACAGTGCCCAATTTTTACGCACATACCAACATAGTTATCTTTCAGGATTACTTACAAGGTAAGACGGAGTTGTATAAGGGAGTTAAGTTTCGGCAATTTTGTATGGCAAAGGCAGTGAAGATTCGTCAATATAACCCCAAACTCTGGGTACAGAGAAAATTTTTGTTCGGTCTCTTATTCTGCCAGGGTTTTAAATGTTTTCAGTAATCGTTCACTTTTATTTCTAGTGATTAGTTCATTATTTTTTAAATCATGGAAAATTCCCATTGTAACATATAGAAAATCAAAACAAATGATTCAGCGAAGAGACTCTTTTCAACGAATTTATCATCAACCTGTACAATCGTATATATATGGTTTTTAAGAAGTTATATCCGGTGAGGGAATTGAAACATAGGTGTGAATGCATGAAATAATAATAATATGAAGTGCAATTAAAACTAAAATGTTTGTGATTATAACCGTAGTTAAATGTCAAGTGGCAAAGCAAATTAATGTCATATATAGAATAATTCATAGGATGGATAGAACTTGAAAAAGGGTGTGCAATTATAAGATTAGTAGACAAATCGAAAAAATAAAAACGTTACGTAATATTGTGTGAAATTTAATAGCATAGAATTTAATGTTGCATAAAGGAATTGATTTAGAATGACAAGTGGAACAAGTGAAATAATACCGGGGACAATTAAAAGTGAGAGTAGTAATAGTAACAATTGACTTAATAAGGAAGAGTATACAAATTGAATAGACAAGACACTTTACATGAGCTTGGAATTCAAAGGGGACTTAGCTTCTGATATCATGAAACGGAGGATATCACAATCCCTGAAAAGAACATTCCTTCCTGCATCCCTGAGAATAGCCTTTTCTAGTCGACCATTATTGTTCAATAACCTGAAGGACAAGATCCCACTGTTGACCAACTCTATGTGTGTTTATCAATTCACCTGCTCTTGTGGAGCTAGGTATAGCGGTCGTTCGACACGAGTTTTGTCGAAGAGGGTGCAAGAACACTATCCTGCATGGTTACGAAAAGGTGGTAGTGGAGCAATAAGAAGCGCGATCATTGAACATCTGGTCGATAATGATCACCCTATCTCTATAGCCTCCGCCTTCAAAGTCATCTACAAGGCAAAGAGTAATTTACCCAAATCCCTACGTACCCGACTCATCTGTATTGCTGAAGCTTTGGCTATCGAAACAGAAAAGCCAGATCTCTGTGTACAGAAGAAGTTCGTTCAACCCCTCCAACTTTCATGGTCTTAATCCCTCTATGCTAAAGTATGGTAATCCCCAATCATACTTTAGCTCTACCAACTCTCCATTTTTTCATTTTTTCATTTTTGTCTATTCAATTTGTATACTCTTCCTTATTAAGTCAATTGTTACTATTACTACTCTCACTTTTAATTGTCCCCGGTATTATTTCACTTGTTCCACTTGTCATTCTAAATCAATTCCTTTATGCAACATTAAATTCTATGCTATTAAATTTCACACAATATTACGTAACGTTTTTATTTTTTCGATTTGTCTACTAATCTTATAATTGCACACCCTTTTTCAAGTTCTATCCATCCTATGAATTATTCTATATATGACATTAATTTGCTTTGCCACTTGACATTTAACTACGGTTATAATCACAAACATTTTAGTTTTAATTGCACTTCATATTATTATTATTTCATGCATTCACACCTATGTTTCAATTCCCTCACCGGATATAACTTCTTAAAAACCATATATATACGATTGTATAGTTCATTATTATCACTCTCACATGTTCCTTATTAACAATTTTTCAGCCTCCTAACACTTGTCAAATAGACGATCACTTAAATTCTTATCCAATAACCATTCTAATCATCATGTCGTTCACCATTACGAATTTTTAAGTTTCTCTTAGAAACCATTCCCGAGTGCTTTTATTAATTATGTCAACCCCTCTCCTGTCACACACTAATAGGCTAATTTACGTTTTCATTAAATACAAATACTGTTTTACAGCCTCTGAAGACGATTTAATCAATAAATAGTAGTTTCCCCGCTGAAATGTCTATTGATTTTCGATGCTTTAACCTCATCGCACCCTAATTCCTGATTACACTAGAGTGAATGCATTGAGAGGTGAGCCATTCTAGATTTGATCTTGACTAGTTTACCAGCTGCTAACAACGCCGAGAAAAAGAGGGAGAGTTGGATGTGAGACAACTGACCACACTGCTGCTTCTACGTCTAGCTAAATTTAAATGTTCTGACGACCTAACTGATATGAACCTATTTTCAAATAGCCATAACGTCATTACATTTATTATTATTATTATGATTCCCTTGGGTTCCTAGTGGAACATAGGGCTTCAACTGGACGTCTCCACTTTTTTCTGTCTCCTGCTGTACTTTTCACCTGCATCCATGTTGGTCCATACTGTTTCAGTTCCTCTTCACATGATCTCCTTCATGTCACCCTTGCACCGACGAACCACTCGCCGCTTCCCTTTCGGGTTCCACTCGAGCATTGGTCTGACGCGTGATGTCACCCAGCAGCCTCCTCAGCGAGTGTCCAACCCATCTCCACTTTCCCCTGCATATTTGTGGGGCGATTGGTTCTGTTTTTGTTTCTTCCCATAGTTTCTTGCTGGTTCTTGTTCTTTCCGGCCATTTGATCTTGAGTACAGAACGAAGTTAGCTGTTGATAAAGGTCTGCAACAGGCTGTTGGAAATATTCTTTGTGACCCGCCAAGTTTCTGATCCGTAAAGCAAAACTGACTTGACGTTTGTATTGAAAATCCGAATTTTGTTGTTGCTGCAGGGTGAGTGACGAAGATTTCCAGATTAGTTTCAGGTTGATGAATGTGTTTCTCGCCTTCCCGATTCTCGATTTGACATCCTCGTCGTCCGTTCCTCCTGTAGTTGAGACAATGCTCCCTAGATGATAAGTGAAAGAAGTAACCTCTTTCAAATCCCTCCCGTTGGCGGTGATTGGCTCTGGATGTTGCTGTTGTTGTTGTTGTTGGTTGGTCATTTTCATAACCTCCGTCTTGTCTATGTTCACCTGGAGTCCTGTCTTTGCTGCTTCTTCGACCAACCAGTTTGTCGGTTTTCGCTTGTAAGTCTTCGATTTTGTGTGACATTAAACATAAATCATCAGCGAAATCCAAGTCTTCTAGGTTCTTCATGTCGGTCCAGGATATCCCTGTCTTCTCGTTCCCAACTGTCTGACGCATAATCCAGTCCACCTCAATTAGGAATATCATTGGTGATAATAAGCACCCTTGTCTGACTCCTGTGTTTACTCCAAGCGCCTCGCTGAGTTTTCCGTTGTAAATCACTTGATATATGCCGTTGTCGTACAGCTGTTGAATAAGGTTGATGAATATTTGGGGTATGCCATAGTACTCGAGTAGCTTCCAAATTACTTCACAGTCAACGCTGTCGAAGGCCTTCTAACAGTCGATAAAGTTGAGGTAGAGGTTTGATTGCCATTCCATGCTTTGTTCGATGATGATGCGTAGAGTTGCAATTTGGTCAGAACATGATTTGCCTTTCCTGAATCCAGCTTGTTCTGGTCGGAATTCCGCATCCAGTGCGTCCTTTATTCTCTCCAGGATAATGCGACTCAGAATTCTACTTGGCATTGACAGGAGCATGATTCCTTGCCAGTTCTTGCAGAGTCCTAAATCGCCCTTCTTTGGCAGTTTCACGTCATTACATGGTATTTAGTGAATTATATTATTTAACCTAATTAGGTATTTCGGATCAATAAGTAGGCAAAGTTCTGAGTTCTCTGAGTGTGAAATGATTGGTTTAAATGCCAATCTAATCCAAGCCTGAATTAAAATCCCCAGTACGGTCTCTGGTTTATCTTCCTTCATATAGGCAGTACTACTGATGTTTTAAACTGCCTGTGATGATTATGATTCTTCTTCATCTCTGTCTGAGTTCACAGATGAACATATGCCTCGAGGCTTTGATATTTCAGTAGCCGTGCTCATGTTTAGGTTCCATTAGACTCAGTGTCAATCTTCAATCTCTTCGCTGTTAACTACAGGCTAATAATGTAAGTGTAGAACTTGGGGACTGTGGTAGAATGTAATTCCATATTAGATAAGTGTGAGTGATGCAGTATTAACAACTGGATGACAAGGTTTCGAGCATAAATTGTTGCTACTCATAATCATATCAATTTCGACACACGTTTCCACAATTTGTCTTGTATATATTTTCTCTCTTTCTGTCTCTCCAACTTCACCTTGTTGTTTGTTGCCACTTTCCTTGTCTGCAGTATATGTGTTGCGTTCGTTGTTCCAATTGTATGTGTGCAGCTTTGACTCGACGATAAACCAAGCTTCAGTGATTAACCTCTCTCTCTCTGCCTAACTGTTACTTTTTAATACTCTCATCCTAATGAAATTTAGCTAGACGTAGAATAGTTGACCCTGCTAGGTTAAATAACCTAGAAAAAAGCTCGTCCATTGCACTGCACTGCATCCACTTGCATGTAACCAAAAAATAGGTTGGGTGGGACAGGATGAGAGTATAAAACAGTAATATGGTTATTTATAAAATTATATTTGTAAAATCTCAGCGAAATTGAAATGATTAATTCCAACGTTTCGTTTGGCTAGAAAACAACTCAGCGATTGCACTGCATTCGATAGAAACGGGACACAAAATCGACTTTGATAAGACTAAGGTTTTATAGAAAGGTTTTGGTTCATATAAAGAAAGACTGACTGCAGAAACCCTACATAAATGGGTGAATCCCAACAGTTTGAACAGACGTGAAGGTGTGATCTTAGCTGATGCATGGCAAATCCTGACTAATAAATAAATTGGATATGCATCAACAACTAGTTACACTAGATCAAATTGCAGATTTTCTACGTGTTCTTATGGAGAGAATATCAAATCTATAAAATTATATTATATTTGTAAAAAACATCTCAATTATTTTGTAACTATCCGGTCAAATCTTGATCACAGCTCATATGAGAATAACAAATGTTTTATGACTGTTCATTCCCACACACTATTGTATACTGCATATACGCATATATTTTAAATTAACAAATAAACTATGTAATTGGCACTGTCATCGTGTTTTCAGTCTCCGTTGTCTGGAACAAAATGCACATCCTAAATCCGTAGCTGTCGAGTCACCTGACAACTCCAGTAGGTCGAATAAAGCAGCTCAATATTCAGAAAGAAGACAATGCAATAAGTTCGACAGGGTGCTTAAACCAATCTCTAATCCTAAACACCATAATTTTGAAAATACGTCTAATCATAAAATTCTAGATACTAACAGTTTGAACAGACATAAAGGTTTGATGTTAGCTGATGCATAGGAAATCCTGATTAATAAATAAAAATGGATATGTATCACTAATTAATAATACTTGGTCAAATTCCTGACTGTCTATATCTTCCTATGGAGACGTTAAGAAATGTTTTACGACTGTTTACACACACACGCATGCACACTCTGTTTAAAGTATTTTAACAAAGGTAGACCAATATTTGTAAGTCCGAGGTCAAATTTTGATCACAGCTCATACAATTTTGTTTATTATACTTGTTAATACTTGTGTTTATGAGTCATGATTGGACAAAGTTTTTAAAAAGCTGTGCCTTTTATATATAAAACCTCTGTTATGTTAATTTTGATTAATTTCCCTGAAGAAGTTCGGACCAGATTGCCGAACGAAACGTTGGAATTACTCATTTCAATATCGCTGAGATATTACAAATATAATTTTTTACAAATGTCTACTTCTCACTCGGCGCCCAAATATTTTAGAACTATTCGGTCAAATCTTGACGACAGTTCATTTAAAAGTAGACTAATTTTGAAAGTCTGAGGTCAAATTTTTTTTTTTTTTTTATTTTGGTTACAGCTTGATGCCACACCGTATTTTCAGTACAAGTATGACATTTTCAGCATGGATATCGGTAGCCCAAATTTTACAGGCCAACCATAGATATCGGGTGTGCGCCGGCAGGGGATCGAACCTCGGACCATGTGCATGGTCGGCGAGAGTCCTAACCACTGTGCCACCGACGCACAGTTCATATAAAAATTTTGTTTTGTTTTGTTTATTATACCTATTGATAGCTGTTTCTTGATTCACATGTCAGGACAAACAATTTAAAACAAGAGATGTACTTTTATATATAAACATACTATTTTATTTATTTATTTATTATACATGTTGATGACTGTTGCATGACTCATGATTGGACAAAATTTAAAAACATGAATTGTTCCTTTTATATATAAACCTCTGTTATGTTAATTTCGATTAATTTCCCTGAAGAAGTTCGGACCAGATTGCCGAACACAAGAAACGTTGGAATTAATCATTTCAATTTCACTGAGATTTTACAAATATAATTTTATAAATGTCTACTTCTCACTCAGCGCTCAATTATTTTGCAGCTATCCGGTCAAATCTTGATCACAGTTCATATGAAGTAATATAGTTACGTGGAGAAAGAAAGCGGTTAATCACTGTTCATCAAATCAACATCAAAAATGTGCAGTCGGAATAAAGCAACGCCTATACCGGAGGCAAGGAAAGTGGCAACAAACAACAAAGGTGGAGTTGGAGAGACAGAAAGAGAGAAAATATATGCGAGACAAATTGTGAAACCGTGTAACTAAAGTTGATATGATTATGAGTGGCAATAATTTCTGCTCGAAACCTTGTCTGTCATCCAGCTGTTGCTACTACATCACTCACACTGTGTGATTATTAAAATAAACTTATCTAATATGGAATTACAGGCTAATAAACCAACCAGGGGCTGAAGAATTCGTTAGTCGGAAATGGAACCGCGAAAAAATTGTGATTGGTTGGCCAACATCCTACTATTGACCCACTGATACCTTCGATGATTATCACCAGAAAAGAAATAAGCCAGTAAATATATGACTTTAATATCTGAAGTTTTTAAAGTTCCTATAACCAGAAGTCATTGACTAATAATCCATTCTTTTTCCCAGCCTATTAATAAAATATTTTTCTAACTAGTTTCTGTCAATTTTTCCAATCTATGAAATCAAAACCCCTCAAATTCTCTGGTATTTTATCCATGATGGCTGTGTTCTTTCATGCAGTCTTGACTACTTTTTTTCAAAGCATATGGTCTATTTTTTGTGAAAGATTAGTTTATGCCGACAAAAAATGACGAATATTTTTTACCAAAAATAGAGACTAAATAAATACTAGAAAAATGCCCTTGCTTACCAGGATTGATTCCCATCTGTCCGCGAATTGATCCAATGCCTCAGATAAGCGAATCGCATCACTTCTGTGTATGGAAAATTAAAATGAAACAAGAATAAAATCAAACATTTAAATTTATTACTTCACAGAACACTGTAAGCAGTGATAGGTACCGCTGTAAGATACACTATTTTCGTTCCTTTGCATTCACATTGGAACAAAGGAATTCAGGCTTTAAATCTTAGGGTTTCAATAGTATTGATGTTTTGTTTATGTGGTGGAATTGTTATCCTTACGTTCAAATTCCATTCTCTTAGACGCCCACTGCTGGCTAGGGGAGGAACTTTGCTAGTGGGTCGACCAGTAATCGAATCCTGACCACGAGAGAAGTTCGTGAGCATTCAGCTACTAAAAAATGGAAATAGACAGTTCACGCTATGAACGGATTTAGATAATTGTAATTTACTGATATTAATCGAAACTGGGGAGATTCAACAGAGGTTACCTCCTTCAATTGTCTAGGAAGCATCGTTTCAGCTACAGGCGGAACAGATGAAGATGTTAAAGTAAATCAGAATGGGAAAGGCAAGATACGTCTTCATCAGCCTGAAAGCAATTCGAAAATCTTCTACACTGCTCAGCATAAAGAACAAGATTCGGATTTTCAACACCAATGTGAAGTCAGTCAGTTAGTTCTTGCACTGCGTGTCAGTCACAAAAAGGATTTCTAACAGGTTGCAGACTTTCATCAACAGCTGCCTACTTCGCTGGCTCCATACTGAAGATCAAATAGCCGGTCAGGAAGAATTAGGAACAAGAAACTATGACTGTCAAGAAACCAGCGAAGAGCTGATCGCTCAATAAATATGTGGGAGAAAATGGAGATGAATCGGGCATACGCTAAGGAGGCCGTTCAATAACATCTTGAGCAATGCAGGCCATCGCTCGAGTAGAACCCCAATGGGGAGCAACGAGTGGGTCGTCATTGAGAGGGTGACATGGAGGAGATCGTTTGGGGAGGAGAAGATGACAGATTATGCTCAATAGTGGACCCTGGCGGCTGAAGAAGATGGCAGATAATGGAAGAAAACTGAGATGTTTCTCGAAGCCCCCTAATAAGTAAGTGAAAATTAGTTTTGGATGGATTACCGAGGTACAAGATGCATTATCTGATTGCTAAATAGAAGGGTTTTAATTTCAAGCGAATATTTTTTCCTGCGTACTTTAAGACAAATTAAAGACTTTTATCACAAAATCGTAGGTATTTTGCAATCTTCTAAATGGCACCTCATTTTCGAATAGGGTTGGGTTCAGGTCTTCGTGGGGACACCATCACTTAGTGAGAATAAAAGTACATCAAGATGACAAGTCCCAAAGAGATCGATACGCGAGTCTTGAATTCCACTGCTGTTCACCACTGACCAAGGAATAATCCTTGTGTATAGGGCAACCTGAAGACAGAAATGATTGTTCAGCCTAGTTACTTGAGGCAGGTCTGCTCATGTATTTGAATGAAAGTTGCATGTTTCGCTAGTGGATTACCGACACCATCTATTTGATTTCCTCATGGCATTATCAATAATGATACATAAGGGATGTAAGATTTAAGCACTGATGTTATCAAAAACCGAAACCAACTGAAAAAGCACTGATAACTAAAGGGTGGATAGTGGACAATTATTTAGCCCTAGTTTAGAACCCTTCACCAGTAAGAAGCTCCATTTCTTCACGAGATGACAACGATTAAGAAATAGCTCTAAGTAACCCCAGCTGTAATGCGTATGGTATATATATATAGTGTTTTAAAAACATATTACTAGTCCGCTCGATAAGCCAGTCAGAATTTATGTGGTTTGACTTGATTTCCCTCTCTAAGCTGTTTCAAACCAGGTACATTTCTGATGAGCTTGGCTCACAACCAGCAAAATGAGAACCTGGTGTTTAGATCACTCCAATCTAATTGGCCGGTGAGCACTACTGGTGGATATTGAGGGTCAGGGGTCACAAACTGCTCATCTCAGTCATTAAGTGGTTAAATAACCATTTGGCATTCGCAAAATGGTTGGTGTCTTGATTTCGAAAGGCAACATAACATCCTCCAACATTTCAGTTTTAGATGACAACCGAGTTTAAAGGCTCACTCAAGGCATAGAGAAAAGAATTTGATAGTGCAGAGATCATACAGTTTTTAGGAGAAGAAAATGTCCTAATAACGGAATCAGCCGAATAACAACAAGCTTCAAGTTTAAATATGGAATGAATCAGTTAGATAACTGTCGAAAACAAAGAACTACTGGAAAGCTGTTTCAGAATTTAGTAGTATGATACCTATGGTTATGAAAATAACCAACCAACAACAACAACAGCAGCAGCAACATCCAGTGCCAATCACCATCAACGGGAGGGATTTGAAAGAGGTTACTTCATTCACTTATCTAGGGAGCATTGTCTCAACTACAGGTGGAACGGAAGACGAGGATGTCAAATCGAGATTCGGGAAGGCGAGAAACACATTCATCAACCTGAAACCAATCTGGAAATCGTCGTCACTCAGCAACACTCAACAACACAATTCGGATTTTCAATACAAACGCCAAGTCAGTTAGTTCTTCTATACGGATCAGAAACTTGGTGGGTCACAAAGAATATTTCCAACAGGTTGCAGACCTTTATCAACAACTGTCTTCGCTCTATATTGAAGATCAGATGGCCAGAAAGAATCATCAACAAGAAGCTATGGGAACAAACAAAACAAGAACCAATCGCCCAACAAATATGGAGGAGAAAGTGGAGATGGATTGGACACTCACTGAGGAGGCCGCTGGGTGACACCACGCGTCAGGCCATCGAGTGGAACCTGAAAAAGAAGCGGCTAGTTGGACGTCCCAGGGTGACATGGAGGAGATCGTGTGAAGAGGAGTTGAAACAGTATGGACTAACATGGATGCAGACAGACAGACAGCAGAGGACAGAAGCAGGTTGAAACGTTCCGTTGAAGCCCTATGTTCCACTAGGAACCCAAAAGAACAATAATCATAATACCTATGAACCCACTAGTTGATGAATTCAGAACCTCAGGTAATATAGTGAGATTGTTGAACCTACAGTCAGTGGGACGAGAACAATTGGTCCGTGAATCACAACTTCTATTAGTTATCGTCTTATGAAGTCATCGCTAATCAGTATCATTGGTGAGTGTTTGTCCTCACATCTGACCTCGTTCACCTCATGTGTCATGACTTCTCACTAGATTTTCAGGAAGTTTCGTCCTGTGGGCAGTCAGTAGTGTGCATCAGACCATCTTTCAGACGTCATTTCGTAGGGATTTGATTGGTGAAAAGTTTATTCACGGATTGAAATCCGTTAAAAGACCATGGACAGCCAGGATGTACTGTAAATCTATTTTGTCCTAGAACGAGACGCCCAGTACTCAAACAGATCCTTCAAAGATAATATTTGAAAACTAGCTTTCTAATTCGTTAGAGTGTTTTTGTAAATACTGGTGAAGAAGCTTGGAGAAGTCGAAAATGGTCTTAAGAGCCCAAAAATCTGAACATTAAAATGTATCGTCTGTTATTGCTCCATGTAAATATTTATTATTTATTGAATAGTTAGGTAAAGAAACAAATGAATCCACGTTATTCATTTTGGTCTATTCAAGCTTCTTTTACTGTGCAGATTGGTTAGTTTATATTGCCTATCTGACAAGGGCTAGCAGTAGAATTCAAGATGCTCCTTTTGTCCTATTTAAGAGACATATCAACTGGAGGTACTAGCATCCGCAGTAAGTCGTGGTGTTTCTACTAGCTCTCGAATTCAGCACATATCGTCTCAGTCTCTAAAGCATCATCCGCCAGGCTCTAAAAGGTTTCCATATCCACGTCATTCCTTTCAGTTCATAATCCTGTGAATTTAGGCATCTACAAATTAAGTTGTATAAATTATGAATAGCTGCATAGAGAATCACCGTGTAACTTATTACTAAGAGATTGGTGAAAAACCAGTAGAAATTATCTTCATTGGTGGCAACTATTAGTGGAATCTGCAATGTGCACTTCGTCCAATTTATGACGCATCATCTGAATGTCCTTGCATTCACAGCAGGTGTTGACGGCACTTTCACTGAGACTGGAGCCCTGCAACCATAATTTAAAACCCCACAGAAAAGTCCAGTAGGTCATGGGAGCCACCACTTTTGTAACAAGTATCAGCTGTGATGTGTTTTCTTAAGATAATTTCCTTTTTCTGTCGATTGACGCAAAGCTGGCATTTCAACAGAACAGAGACGGAGAATTCCAGTCCAATATCATGTCAGTCAACGGGAAATATTAAAACATACGCTATTGTTTGCTACGATCTAAAATCTTCACTGTGAAACAGGTTAGCTTATTCACTCCTCCACCACTACAAAAACGCAGTGAGCCAGTGTGACATTTTTTCACTCTTATGTCAATGTACTTTTAAATGTTTCACAAGAAAGAAAAACAAGTTGACCTAATTGACGAAAACACAGCATGGAAACTGTGATTACATTGACTTTGTGAGTTTAAGTATTACAAGGATTTACATATATATATATATATATTGATAGTAGATGGTTGGACGTAATCGGTAGGAAGCCCAACCTGACCTCGGTTTCATGATAGCTGGCACTCACAAATCAGTAAGGCATATGCACAACATTGAAGGAACTCATGTCCCTTCTTCTGGGTATTGAACCCACGTCAGCTAATGCTGCAGTCGGTCAGAGACGTTACTACTGAGCTATTCGGGCTGATGACTGACCACACTGTTTAGTGTCCAGTTCTTTGTTTGGTGTAGACTAGTTAGTAACTAGTGTCCAGTGAAAAGTGTGCATATGTATTATTTGGAAGTTTGAACTTTCTGATTTTAAAGTGTAAAATTAAAAGTTAATCTAGTTTGATAACTTTTAAGCAGTGACTTCTGTGGAATCACCTCCTACCAGAGTAGTGTGACTACGTGAAATTCAATGTATTCATGGAGTAAAAGAATAACATTTTTTAGGGGACCAAGTTAGACTTTTTTGTTTTAGTAATTACCAACGAATTGCGTCTGAACCAATGATCTTGAATGGTCCAATGAGTTTCATTCACTTGACTTCAAGCTTTTATTCGGCCTCACTCGAGTAAAATGCCTATTCTAAAGCTGTTAAGTCTTGAATTTAGTGAAGACTAAGTGCACCAGTATTGCTTGGAGGTGGAGTTGATTAAAAAACGAAGGATTTGTTCATGTGGAAGTGTCATGAGTATACAAAGCTTCAGTAGGTTGGTTGATGGACATGCACATCATTGTGGAATTTGTTCAAAATGATTTAGTGTGAAGGAAGGTAAGCTGATGATTACATTATTTCCTAAGAATATTTTGTTTACTGGAATCCATCTGTCATTAACCCAGATATTTATGTATTTGTAATTACTGGGATTTAAAACAGGCTATGAGAGCTGCAGCTTTTGAAACAGAAAATTGTCTCATTTGAACAGTTAAGTGGTACCAGTACTACGTAGACATCGCACCTTGGAAATTGGTGAGGCACACTTCTTTATTAAGAGGAGAAGTTATCAATGCATATTTAGATGAAACAGTCATGTTAAAGAGGAAATATAACTGTGGTCGTGAACGAGCAAATAATATTTGGGGGATAGGATTATACGATACCTTACCACAAGGAAGATTGGTCGGCAGAACAACAGATGGGAAACCAACTACTTAAATACCCATTATCAGTTGACTGGTGAAACGACGATCTACAATACACATCCACAGTATATACTCATCGAAGAATCAACCATCCAAATGATTTTGTGGATCCTTTTACAGGGACCCACACCAGTTCCATCGACGGATTTTAGGGAAGGTTGAAAAACAGGATAAGAGACATTAATGGATCACAAAATAATGTTTTTTTACAGTTAGTAAGATGAATGCATGTATAGGATATGGTGTAACTTCTCTACTGACACTCCTACAGAAAACTGGGAGTCATTTTTGTCACACGTCAAAGAAAGGTATCCTGTTGTAACACTTGCATACAGCTTTTATGCATTTTTTCATAAACAAATGTATTTTATAGCCAAATTAGCCTCTTTTATGTGATGGGTGCGTTAAAGGTCATTCACCGATTGGTGGTTACTAGCGCTTAAAGTTTAACTTTACCTTCTATGGCTCAGACGACTTGGATATTTTTTGTAACTGTAAGCAATCAGAAGGATCCCCTAGCGCCACGCCCAACCATGCCTCTTTTTCTTGTCTTAGGTTCAGTTAGTAAACTATTGAACTTGTAAACTGAGTGAGGTAAGATAAGATGGCTTGAAAAGATTAGCGGCCCAGAACTCTGTTAACTAACCAACCAGAAAGTAATATAGGTAGGTGGAGAGAGACACATGTTGATTACTGAATCCTGCTTGGTTCATCGAGTCTACACAACCAACACAACACTTGCGATAGTAGTTACTCCACGCAATTACCAGAGATATGGAAGATTATATGACCACCAGTCAAGTCAGAGGATAATAAATAATGTTTAACTGTTCAATTCACATTCTAACAAGTTATTTATTTATTTCACTATGAAAACATCTTAATTGCCACTTATTGTATTTTGTTGATAACACTAATATTATTATTTCCGAATGTTGTTTATCAGTTCAAAGACCTTTAAATGCTGGAGAACTAAATGTCTTATTCTCTACAAGACCGATGGTGATTCCTCGACTGAAAGATGAAGTACCTGGACTAACCACTTCTTTTAATTGTATATACCAATTCAACTGTGCTTATGGTGGAGCAAATTAAATCGGCCGTTGCTCTAGGAACTTGATTTCTCGTGCCCAAAAACATCTCCCACTATGGCTAAGTAAAGGTATAGTGAAAACCATTAACAGTTTGATATTAGATAATCTGGTGCAAACGGGCCACAAAGCCAGCGTGGTAGAATCCTTCTCTATAATCCACCGGGTGCCTAATAAATTGCCAAAATCATCGAAGCACCACATGCTCCAAACAGCAGAGACTATTACAATTCGCCTCAAACAATCAGTGCTCTGTGTTCAAAAGATGCAACTCCAGTCCCTACTACTGCCCTGGCTTTCAGTAAAGACTCTAAATATATGAATTTTTAATATTAACTTTCTTAATTTTTCTGACATTCAGTGTTTATTGTTATGCTGATGCTATTGAACTGTAATCTATTGAAATAACCGATTCGATGTTATTTAAACAACATTAATGTTGTTCATAACACTAATTCATTCATTTACTATATTATTATTATCATTGTTTCCTTTAATTCCTACAGGAACATAGGGCTTCAGCCGTGCGTCTCCATTGCGTTCCCTTCTCTGCTAGAGTCTTCGCCTGGCTCTAAGTCTGCCCAAATGCCTTCATCTCCGCTTCACATGACCTCCTCAAAGTCACACTTGCACGACCAACTAGCCACTTCTCAATCGGGTTCCACTCGAGGGCTTGTCAAGAGAATAGCCAATCCATATTCCTTTCTTCCTGCCTATTTGTTTCACAATCAGTTCTTGGTTGGTTCGCTCCCAGAGATCCCTCCCTGTTGCTGATCTTTCCTGGCCGGCCAACTGATCTTGAGTATTGAGTGAAGACAACTATTGATGAAGGTCTGTAGTTTGTTTGAGATGCTCTTTATGACGCGCCAGGTCTCTGATCCGTATAGTAGCATTGACTTCAAATTGGAGTTGAAAATCCGGATAATATTTTTGATGCTGAGTGCTGTTGACATCCCCTCAGGCTTGAGAGTAGTGAAAGCTTGTCTTGCTTTTCGGATTCTTGCTTTGATATCCTCGTCAGTTCCACCCGCGTGTAGTTGAAACGATGCTTCCCAGGTAGGTAAAGGAGGTTGTTTCTTTCAGGTTCCTCCCATTTATGCTGATTGTTGTCAGTTGTTGTTGTTGCTATTGGTGGTGTTGTCCAGGAATTTTCATCACCTCTGTTTTATCTATGTTCACCTGAAGTCCTATCTTTGATGCTTCTTCTGCCGACTTGTTGCTTTTCGCTTGCATATCTTCCAGTTTGTGGGAAATCAGACATATATCATCGGCGAAGTCAAGATCCTCCAAGTTTTTTGTGTGAGTCCATTTTATGCCTGTTTTCTCATTGCCCGCTGTTTGTCGCATTATTCAATCTACTGCCCACCGTAGTAGTGAAGTAGTTACCAAATCACCTCTCGATCGACGCTGTCGTAGGCCTTTTCAAAGTCGATGAAGTTGAGATAGAGAGGAAAAGTGCCATTCCGATTTTTGTTCAATGATGATCTGTAATTTGGCGATCTGATCAATGCATGACTTGTTTCTCCTGAATCCAGCCTGTTCCGGTCGAAGTTTTTCATCCAGGGCATGTTTGATTCTCTCCAGGATGATGCGGCTTAGTATTTTGCTATTTTTTATTGACTATAATATATATATATTACTGTAGAGCCTGGTGATGAAGTTATCGAAAAGAGTATTCTTTGTTCTCTATCCATTCTTTTGAAAATGTCTAATCATCAATTTTTACTCATGTATATAAATGAAGCAAGAAAGTTGTGTGAATGATTGACTTGATATGATTATGAGTGGCAATGAGAAATTGTGTTTGAAATGTGGTTATCAGTTAATATTACTGTATAACACATTGTGTGATTGTATCAAAATAAAATCTTATCCATAATGAAGTTATACTATGCGTCGGTGGCATAGCGCTTAGGACGCTCGCTGACCATGCGCATGGTCCGGGGTTTGATCCTCGACCGGCGCACTCCTTAACCTCGCTAAGCCAGAAATAATGCTGGTGAAGAGGAAAGGTTGGGCATGAGGCTAGCAACCCCATCCTGTAAAATACACACTGCCAAAGAAACTTCAAGCCACTAGCTTGAAGCCCTATGTTCCACTTAGGAACGTGAAGGAAAACAAAGTTATACTCTACCACCACAGTGCACAAGTTTTATACTGATATCAATATCTCAGTTGCTTATTAGATTATTTTACAAACATAATCAGACCTTTATCAAGAACTGTCTTCGCTCTATACACTGACGATCAGATGGCCGGGAAGAATCACCAACAAGAAACTATGGTAACAAACAAAACAAGAACCAATCGCTCAAAAAATATGCAGGATAGAATGGAGATGGATCGGACACTCGCTGAGGAGGCCGCTGGGTGACCGCGCGTCAGGCCAATGCTCGAGTGGAACCCGAAAGGGTAGCGTCGAGTGAGACGTCGAAGGATGACATGGAGGAGATCGTGTGAAGAAGAGCTGAAACAGTATGAACTCACATAGATGCAGGTGAAAAGTAGAGCAGAAGACAGAAACAAGTGGAGACGTTCAGTTGAAGCCCTATGTTGCACTAGGAACCCAAGGGAACAATAATAACAATAATAATAATAATACAGACATAATCAAACTTACATATCAATAGAATTCTTTGGAGTCATCTCTGAAGAGTAGGTTGACACCATTTGAATTGTTGAATTATTATCCTTGTCATGAAGTATTTCTGTTATTGAACTTTGTGGAGTTACAATCTGTGGTATTTCAAATTTCACTGCAGCATTGTCTTCTTGTGAAAAACCTTTTTTTTTTAAAAAAAAATTAAATTAAACTAGAATTTTATTTAAATATATTTAATTACCAGTTTGATTTGATGTTCTATTGATTGAGCCATGTGAAGTGGTTGATTTCTTCCCATGCATATAATAGGCATATTGACGTTCACGGGTTTCATACAACCGGCGGGTTGCATGTTTTCGTATGACAACCTGTTGAAATGAAAAAAAATTGCTAAGATTATAGTATGCATATAACTGAGGAGGTTAATAAAATAGTGTGCTAAAATGAGGGTTTGGAGGTGCATTTCCCTTTAATTGATTACGTTGAACCGAAATGCTTGGTCTTTGCCGACATGTCAACTGCCAATATAGATGCTTCTATGATTTCTGAGGATTACTGTGTAGTTCGTTTGGCTGATGATGACTTAGGAAGGATGCTCACTTTGTTCTATTTGGTACTCGTCGCCTGAAAACACCACTGGATTATGGGACCAGGCATATTCAGTTCAGAGGAAATGAAATTTGTATTTGTTTTGTCGGATTTAGAGTTTGACGCTCAGAGGGAACATCATCTCTTACTGAGAATGGAGGCACATGCAGATGACGAGTCTTCACTAGGACGAAATTAGAATTATGAAGGAGCATTTATAAACTTAGCAAAGTTAGACTATAGGAATTGAACCGAACAAGTTCGCCGGTGATTGTGAATGAACAAATCACAGTAAATTAGTAAAAGAAGAGTCCAGAAAAATATAGAAATACTTAAAGGGTTGCTTTTCGTTAAGATGTTGAGAGTAAAACCCCCACCCCCTTATTAGAGTGTCACTGTGTCTATAGCCCCATGCCAAATCTTTCCTCTTTTCTGAGCTTAGGATAGGCTAATAAACGCATGAAAAGGGCATATTTGAGATCAGATGGTAGCGGGAAAAGATAGGCAACAGAAAACTCTAGCGCGTAACAAATCGAGAATCTATCAGGAGGACAAATTGTAGATGAAATGTTCATACTCTGAGTGGAGGAGAAACGACGATTTAAGTTTGAGTTGTGACAGAACACAATTAAAAAAGATTTAGGATGTGATTACCTCGTTGAAGAATACTCCACTAATGTGTTATTTGAAATGGTATTTCTTAGTGTGCAAATATGAATGATATTAGATTCGCGATACACTTTATCTACTTCCTGGAACTCCACTGGAAGGCTTAATTTAATAATTCAAAAAAATCTTTATTTATGGAAACTGTCGTGTGAATTCCCCATTGATTGATTTTATTCGGGCGGTTCGCTGATGATGTTTCATACTGAGAATTTGGACGCAGCTGCTTATCACGAATGCAGGTACATCCAGACGATGAGCCCCGAATAGTACGAAGCACAACATTATTCACCAGATAAGGAGGATTTTATCTTGACAGAGATTTAAATCCATGCCAACCATTACTTCAGTCATCGAAAGATAGTCCCAGAACCTTCTGGTCTGTTAGTACTGATTTCCCATACTAATGAAATCAGACAAATGTGGAACCTACAAACACTTCTTACCTTTGTAACAGGTTTCATTTCGTAAGAAGAAGGGAATACGTCGGACCGATAAGAAGACTCTGAAAGATCTGGGTCTCACGGATGATTTATCTCTAGTGTTCCACAAAGTCGAAAACTTACAAGTAGAAACCGACACACTAGCTGAAGGAGCGGCGAAATCAAGATTCCAAGTGAACATAGAGAAGATGGAAATGACAATAAAATTACAACAACCAACGCAAGTGACTATCAACAAAATACATTTGAAGGAGGTTACTCCCTTCACTTATCTAGGCAGCATCGTTTCAACTACAGAGTATGGGGCGGTGAGGATGTCAAAACCAGTGGGGATTGGAAAGGCAAGACAGACCCTCAACACTCTGAAATCAATTTGGAAATCTTCTTCACTCCTCAACATGAAGAACGAAATCCAGATTTTGAACACAAATGTAAAGTTAGCTCTTCTATGTGGATCAGAAACTTGGCAAGCGTGCCAAGAGAAGCCTTCCTAACAACCTGTTGCATACTTTAATCAACAGCTGGGCCCATACTGAGTATCAGATAGAATTATCGCTATGAAACTTTGGAAACGAACTAATCGAGAACCTACTACTCAGCCAGTATTTCAAAGAAAATGCAGATAGATCAAACATATGCTGAGGAGAAGTCGAATTACATCACGCGCAATGCAGGCCATCGCTCAATTGGAATCCGAATGTTAAATGACGAGTTAAGCTTGTGTTTGAGAGTGAGATGAAACAGGTCGTGTTCGGAGGAGATGAGAGACTGTGGATAGTCTTGCAGCCAGGCAAAGAGGACAGCAGAGGATAAAATAAGGCTGGAGATGTGTGGCTGAAGCCCCAGGAGAGCCATAATAATCCATAATTATAAGTTCCACAAACTATCTTGTAAGATGTATATCCTATAATACAGTAATATTTCTAATTGAAATTTACGAATCACTTACTATTCTACTAATGATGTGAGTTACACTTAATAATTTTAAACATAATCAATCGTACATCGTAGATATCTATCTACCGGTTATTTAGATGATAAATGACACGAATTCACTGTGAAAACGAAGACATCAATTATCTCAGTACTACTTAATAAATTCTCATTTACAAACCACTCGTAAGATTGACAAAAACATGGTTGTATTATGAATTACGTAATATGTTACGTTTCTCTACATTTTTATATTATTGATTTATCATACAATTAAGTCATTCAAACACAATGATGACCATATATTACCTGCATAAACAAAGATAGATGAATAGGTAGGCAGATAGGTAGCTATGCTTATCTTGAAATGGAGTTTGTATTTTTCACTTTGCACAATCGAGTTATTGGTAATCAATGAACACTACAAAACTTAATGTAAAGTAATAGATCTTGTTTCTTCGCCTTCTGTATACTTTTCTCCTTATTATATTATTACTATTGTTTCCTTTAACTTCTAGAGGAACAAAGGGCTCCAGCCGTGCGTCTCAATTGCGTTCGGTTCTCTGATAGAGTCTTCATCCAGCTCCAAGTCTGCCCACACGCTTTCATCTCCTCTTCACATGACCTCCTCCAAGTCACCCTTGCACTGACGACCAACTCGCCGCTTCCCTTTCGGCCAGGTTCCACTCAAGTCATGGCTTGTTTAGTGATGTCACTTGATGGTTTCCTCATAGTATGGCCAATCCAATCCATCTCCATTTCTTCCTGCTTATTTGTTTCACAATCGGTTCCTGCTCGGTTGGTTCGCTCCCAGAGATCCCTCCATGTTGCTGATCTTTTCTGGCCATCTGATCTTGAGTATTGAGCGAAGACAACTGGCTGTTAATGAAGGTCTGTAGTTTGTTTGAGGTGCTCTTCATGACGCGCCAAGTCTCTGATCCGTATATTGAGTAGCACTGACTTCACATTGGAGTTGAAAATCCGGATCTTATTTTTCATGCTGAGTGCTGTTAACCTCCACACAGACTTGAGAGTAGTGAAAGCTTGTCTTGCTTTTCTGATTCTTGCTTTGATATCCTCGTCAGCTCTGCCTGTAGTTGGGACGATGCTTCCCAGGTAGGTAAAAGAGATTGTTTCTTTCAGGTTCCCTCCATTTATGATGATTTTAGTCTGTTGTTGTTGTTGGTGGTGGTGTTGGCCAGGAATCTTCATCACCTCTGTTTTCTCTATGTTCACCTGAAGGCCTATCTTCTCTGGATGCTTCCTTTGCCAACTTGTTGCTTTTCGCTTGCATATCTTCCAGTTTGTGGGAAACCAGACATATAATTTTGTTGTTGTTCGCATTTCTCCGTATGGAAAATGAAACAAGCAACATTCATTTGAAAAAAAAGAGCTTAAATAAATCTTGAAATATTGAACAGAATGCTCTGTTTTTAGGATGTTTCAAGAGGAAACCTACCATTTTCTTTAGAGCATCATTATTTTATTCAGGTGTTAGTCATATATTTTCAAGAGTTAGACTGTGGTTTAGGTTAGCCTTATGTTGAGGAAAGATTAAGGTTCCTTTGAAGTGTCCATTCACATCGATATTATTGATTTCAAATTCTATCACAGACTGATTTCATTTAAAGAACCACTGAAAACTTCATAACTCCACTAGAGATCGTACTCAGGACCTTCAAGTTACAAGATGAACTTGTTGACGTCTCAGTCACTGGAAACGTTCATGTTCAAGCCTCAGATCAATCAAATCCATGCAAACAAACCTAGTGTTCCTTAGTTACTGATCACAGGATGAAGTTGCCTCAGGGTACAGTGAAAAGTCTTGAGCAATTAGCTCCATCAAGCTGGGTGTGTGGACAGATATTCACTGATAAGATTCTCTGGCTGCCACTCTATATACCCCAAATCGTCAGGAGCTAGAAGTGATAGGCCAATAGACTGGGTCCCACTGACTCAAAAGTCAACGGCGTCGACTTGTCACCTGATTCTCCTAGAATCGACTCTTGTGAGAGTTACGGGTACGTACTGATGTAACATCACAAACAAGGATAAAATATATGTCTAGTCATCCATAGCTTTCAGTGGTTTTCTAACTGAAGTCAGTTTGTGATCAACCTTGAAATCTTGGAACTTGTAATCTAAGGGTCCTCAAATTCGATCTCTATTTTCATCACGGGTGTGTGCGGCTAATAATTCCCAAAGAAGGATGAATTAATTGTTCAGTACTCTTTCATTTTCACAGGTTATCTAAGATTTATTGGTTAGGAGTTTATGTTAAGTACTTAATGGGAAAAATCTTTTCCCTAAGTTAACGCAAACTCCCTCATTTCACCCAAAGTCATCTTCTTAACTCAGTTGGTGGATCCAAGGTGGTCTGAGGTTTTACAGTTAGACTTTGCTGTAAACTTTAATGAAGACTTTATTTGCTGAAATTGCTTTACTTTTCCTTTACCTGATTTCGTTGGACTGAAGTACTTGGCTAGCGCTGTCATGTCTATTCACAAGTACAGATACTTTAACAACGTCAATGAGTTCAACATTTTGCCACTTGGTTAATGATAACTGGCGTTTGTATCCATACCGAACGTTTGTCCTATTTAGGACTCTCAAACTGGATGTATCTCCATCCCTATTGAGTGATGGTGTTACATACTGAGACGTCAGAAATCACCATATACAAACACATACTTAAATTTGGCAGTTGAAAACTTGTTGATTTGGGATGGTTGGAGGCCACTGGAACGAAGCCTAGCTGGACCTAGGTTTCGTGCAAGTTGGCACTCACAAGTCATCAAGGCGAATCTGCAACCACGAAGGAACTCATGTCCCCCTTCTGAGATTCGAACCCACGTTACCCAGTGCTGCAGTCAGTCGGACAAGTTTCAACTGAGCTATTCACTAACATTAATAATTCGAAGTGCACCGTGATGGCAGGCTTCCTAGAATGGTGGTCACGTTGCAAACCTGACTGACAGAATTCAGTCTACACCAAACAAACTAGTATCTGATGAAAGTTGAACAACTGTCGTTACAAATAATGAAAGAGTCATCAATATATTTCTTATACATATGCAAACTCGAGATTGTTTCTTTTATTGGACCACTTGCTAAGCTCCCCTTATCATTCTACAGCCAAATGGCTCCATCAAATCCCTGAACCAGTAGATTGAAATATGTGTAGACGTAGTCATTCAAACACTTTCCACTACGTCAGTAGCATTGATGGAATTAATTTGACCGGTAAGCAGATGACCTCATTAAATGTTTGCTCGTTATTTACAAATATATCATTAGTAGAAACTATTTGTTATCTATGTCATTACATCGACCTAAAATGCATTAAAAATTGGAGTACCAACTAACTATCTGAAGCAGCTTTAATTGAGATGCACGCATAATGTGTCGTTTAGATTTAACGATATCATTTATAATCAAAGGGGAGGGTGAGTCGCCATGTGGTCTCCACCAGGATCTCTCCTTGCGTATTTTTTCATGGCAAGCGTACAGAGTGGTCTACTGAAATCTATATATTGACGACACCTTCATTATTGGCAACGAGAATTGTTCAACTGCTGACCTTGAAAATATCTAATGGTTTTCACCCATCGGTACATAAATACATACTTAAGTTTGTCATTTAATGGGATTTGTTTTTTATTTTTTACAATGGATTGATTAGTAATGACCAATACAAAACGTAAAGTAATATACCTTGTTCTTATGTTTCTAATAATACTTCGACTCTAATCCATATCTGATAATATTGGGTTAAGCGTGAGAAAAAATCAGTCGAAAAAAGCAGAACAATGGTGTAACTCATTTGCTTTTGTTTTTATTAATATTCCTCACTTTGTACCAGAAACAGGCATAAATCAAAAATAGCACTACACTAAATATATAGTAAATATCTAGGGAGTAAATGAATGCAACTGAATGTAAGAATGTCCAACAAATATTGCAAAAGGAAATGTAGACGGGTTCCACATACGCTGAAGGTATGCCAAGCGAACCAGTCGAGTTGAACTTGAATAGCAGAAGATCACATAGGCATGTGTCCAAGAGTGATATGGAGGAGATCGTGTGAGAAGGGAATGATATAAGCATAATGTTGACAGTCGTGTAGGCAGGCAAGCAGGCAGAAATCACTGTAGGTAAGTGGCTAGAGTGCAGTTGTGTTACTAATCCCTTATGTTCCATTTGTTAGCCAAAGGAACAGTGACAATAACAAGTGTTAAGAAGGCATAAGTTACTAAGTACTTGTCTTTTGACTGGTGTGCGAGGGGGCATTTTTACAGCGTGCATATTTCTAAATCACTGGGGAAAATACAGAAAGCTTGATGGAGGTTTAATGGATTTCAGTGTTTATCACAGTGTTAACACTTTCATTGTGTTGATCTATTACTGTGTTAACAGTTGAAATTTAGTTTTCCAAAATAGGTGTTACTTTATTTAAGACAATAAAGATTTTATAACTTTAGTGGAGATTTTCTGGTTAACTACTAATTATCACGAAACTATGTTGCGCAGGTTCGAATCTCAAAAGGAGGGACATGAGTTTCTTCATGGTTGCTGGTACGCCTTGATGACTTGTGAGTGCCAACTAGCACGAAACCTAGGTCCAGCTGGGCTTCTTGCCAATTATCTCCAAGTATCTAATACGAAACTATGTATTGAGTGAATAGTGACTAGCACATGGATTTTGTAATATACAGAGCATCTCTGCCGGATGTACTTGGATTCCCAGTGAGAGCTATTGTCCCCAATGAGATTCGAACCCCATAGCATTCTATTTAAACGCTAACACGCTATCCATTAAGCCACTTGGACCATGACAGCCATCTCTTGTGCAACGGATATCTGTCAGTATTCATTTGATTGAATTTCACTGATTGCGTTAGACTGAAATATTCGATGTCTGTCAACATGTTACCTGCTAATAAACTTTGGTGATATCTGGGGATTATTATTATGTTATGTTATTTGGTTCTACCTGGGACTCGTCCTCAAAGATAATAGAAGCGTCCCTACTGAGGGTCGACATATCAACAAACACCGAACATTTCCGTCAAATATGTTCACTAAGCAAATAATGAGAAATTCACTTAAACAAAGGAGAATATAAATCTCTGCTAACTTAGGGAAAGAAGCTCTTTGAAAACGGATCAACTCACTAGTGAAGGGAATAAAACTCACATTTGAATCGGAAAATGAACAAGGCGAATTAGCTATGTTAAACTGTAAGGTAAAACGAACAGAAGAAGGTAAAGTGTGCACTAGCCGACGCATTGTAATGGATATTTTAAACTTAAATTCATCTCATCCATTATCTATCTGTGAAGGTAGGCTTACTTATTAAATGTCTAACGAACCCAGAAATAGCACTAAGTAGAACAAAAAAACCTAAACGATGAAATGAAATAGATAGGAGAGGCGTCGAAGTTAAATAACTATCCTATAAAATTCATTAAGAAGATCAGTAAAGGTCATCAGCAAAATAATAATAATAATGGTGAAACTAATAATGACAACATAAATAAGAGAGAATATAAAGTATCTACTGTTATACCATATAAGGAGGGGACATCTGTGAACCTCTCTACATAGGACTCTCGCCGACCATGCACATGGCCCGGGGTTCGATCCCCTGCCGGCGCACACCCGATATCTATGGTCGGCCTGAATTTGGGCTACCGATATCCATGCTGAAAATTCCACACTTGTACTAAAAATAAGGTGTGAAATCAAGCTGTAAATCAAAATAAATAAATAAAATAAATAGATTGGCATTCAAACCTACAAACTCACTCAGGCAGGGACAAGCTCTGTAGGCTAAATGACCCGGTGGACCCAGTTAAACAAAATATAATTTACAATATCCCTTGCAATGACTGTGAATTAAGTCAACTACATTGGTCAAACCAGTAGATCAGGAGTAGTGAGATTATCAGAATATAAGAATTTAGCTAAGGTTAGAGTGATTGATCCGACGAAGATAAGTAATTTAGATAAAACTCAGCAGTCGCAGTGTATGCATTAACACACAACCACATGGCAGGGTGGGAGTGGGTTAAAATTCTAAGAAGTAATATAAGTAGGTGAAGAGAGAGGTTGATTACTGAATCCGTGTTCATCTAGTATACACTCAACACGTGTAATAGGAGTGGCTGATCACTCATACTGGAAATATGGAAAATACTACCAGCAATCAAGTCAAGCGATGAAAAATAATGGAATTATATAAACGAAGTTAGCAGGTTTTGTGAGTGCCTTGATATGATTATGAGTGGCAATAATTTATGCTCGAAACTTGGTCGCATCCGTAAATATTACTGTATAACACATTGTGTGATTTTATCAAATTAAAATGTTATCTATAATGTATTAATACTCTACCACAGTGCACAAGTTCTATTCTTATATCTACTTTCATTTCTCTGAAATCATGATGCAAACCTACTGTACTCAGCAGAAGCAACAGGATTGAGATAACCAATCAAGCCAATCAGTGTTTCAAGATGGCTCAGACACTTGATGCATGTGTCAAGAAAATTACTTCCAACAGTCTACTGCAGACATTCATCAATAGATCAGATAAGCGACCGGAAAAGACCACCAACAAAGAACCATGATAACGAAACATTGAACATCTTTTTGCCCAACAAATATACCAAAAAAAATCAAGATATACTGAAAAAGTGTTGAGCAGACCGTTGAATGACAGCACTCCGCAGTCCATCAATTGAAACCAGATGACAGTTTGGACTTGTGAGGAGGAGAAAGTGAAAGGTTATGGCCAGCTGTGGAGACAGAGAACAGGTTGAATTGTATATATGATGTTTAATCCCTAGATTCTACTTGGAACCCAAGGGAATAATAACAATCTCATTTAAATATCAATTTTTAAGGGCGGTTTCCACATGACTGGTGATCAATGAAGTTAGTTTTTTGAAGTATGTGCAATTAAAATGGCAAAAGATTTGAAGCAGATAATATTCAAATACAAATTATTGAGAGATTAGGATACGCTTTTTGTCCCTTTTCAGGACTTTTTAGCTGATTGTATATCTGCATTCCCAGTGAGTGATACTCGAGTCTCAGGCTCATCCTTTCTTACGCCGAAGAGCTGTCCGCTAGACCAATACCAATGAGTACAGGATAGGAAGAAAAACATGTCCCCTAGCCTGTACTCGCAATTACTACCGTGCAAATAGCACGACATTAATCTTTAGACATTGTCGAGACCTCACTTCTAAGAGTCTACGTGTCACCACAGAGAATAAGCCTATTGATCCTACAGAATCAATTAGCGGGGAATTCAAATATAAATAACAATAATAATTAAAATAATTTGTTGTTTATCTTGCTGTTACTTGTTCTACTTTCTTACCATTCCTTTTAAACATCATTCACCTATTTCTAACATTTCCCGTTATCGTAATCTTGTTTTTTTGTTTTTCGTTTGGAAGTACATCCCTGACTGTTCTATCATTATTTCAACTCGCTTATCAAACTATCTCTCTGTCATTTAATGAATTCCTTCATCCCATAATGAATTCTTCACCCCTTACAGAACCCACATCAGTATTATTTTTGGAAATATTATTATTTAGCATTTTCATTTTGTTTTGATAGGTTATCTTAATAACAATTTCTTTTTTAGTTTTTCCTTCTTATTGTTAAAAATAAGGTCGTAAACTTTGTTGTCACTATTATTTCACACATTTACAAAAATATGGTTGTTTGAACGTGGAAAGACGCGCGTCTTCTCTTTTTACCTTACCACTATAATACCAATATCGAATTGTTCGTATATATTTTTGACAACTGTGTTGTATTTATACACAAATATTTCAAAGTTTCACTAACTCATATGCGTTGTGATGAATTAGAGCATGAATTCAATTTTATCTCAGTATGTTCTGTTGTTGTTCGTTGTTTGTTCAAAACAGTTGCACATAGGAATTGGTTGAATGAAACTCATTATTATTATTATGTTGTTATAGGACAAGGTATTTATATGAAAATAAATAAGAGAGTAATAAGAGAAACAACTGTTTCGTTAGGATGATTATGAATGAAAAGTTGTGCGTGCGAATGCTAGTCTTTCTGAAGATCATCTCAATCCAACTAGCAAGGACTAATGGTTGTTCAGGCATTTTTCAGGCACCCTTTGATGAATTTGAATAAAGCAAGAGCCAACAGTGTGGTTTGTGCAGAATATATATATATATATGGTACCATTATTTATTGCATTTCGTTGGCTTCTCATCAGCGCAGCTACTTACAGTCTAAATAAATTATGAGGTTTATGTACAGAAAAGTTTTAACATAGTTGTAGATTTCACAGAAAGTTCCGCAGTTAGTGAACAGTGCTCAGAAAATTGCGCTAATGTAGTTTTTACCGAGGAAGTTCAAGTTTAAACAAAGCAAATTTATGTGTCCAATGGTAAAGGAGTTACGTAATGAAGATGAGAGATATGTAAAATGCTGAGTGACTTATAAATTGGATAACAATGTACTGAGTTCTACTCAAATCACAGAAGCAAGAAATAAGCAAAATCATACTATATCAAGGGAGGAGCGAGGTTAAAGCCAAAGATTACGTAATCAAATGAAATAGAGAATAAAGACATCCAGTTACCAGGTGGGACAAGGGAAGACTAATAAATGCTTATTTCTGAACACATGAACGTGGTTTCAAGCGTTTGATAGAAATATGCTTGGGCAAACTTGAGGAGAATCGAGATCCTTTGTCTATTGATCATTTTAAAGGATTTCGCGATTTCCACATCATGACCTGTATCCAGGAGATATCTGGTAATAGCTCTATTATAAGCGTTTGTTTCCTTGAGATGTGGGGTTTTCGCCATATGTTCAGAAGATCGGAGGCGTGTCCCTCTTTCTGTTCTCCCACTGTAAAGCTCTCGCAGTTACACGTTTTTTTATTCTACAGTTGGAATTGACATGAGAAGGGTATCTGTCGACTTTTGATTGCACCAAAGAGCTCGTTGTCCGACAGACAGGAACCAGCTAAGCTTTCCGTATAGGCTGTGCCTACTGACGTACTTAATCTCCTGTTGTCCACCACTACAATGTTTTCACCTTTAAAATTTAGTTGATTGAAGACAGGCTTTTTTCCCACTGTGATTTGCTTGACATTTGAGCCTTCCTATCTTCCATATTTGTTAATGAACCTTTGAAGATAACCATTGTTTTACAATACCTTTTCGAGAGTCGTAAATTCGTCCTCTAGTTTCTCTGCAGAGGACATTATCGCCGCTCTGTAATACAGAGTTTTGGCTAGCGCTCATTTATAACTATTTAGACAAAACTATTAAAATGAAGGTATTGTCCATTCTATGTGGACTTTCGGTAAATTGACCTTTGGAGACTACTATCTTCTAGTCGTTGCATGGCAATGTCGAGGAAATGAAACTTTTCATAGCTTTCATATTCCATAGTAAATTTAATATTTGTGTGTGAGTTGTTGAATAATCTGAGTAGGTAGGCAGCATTACTTTCATTGTTGCACACTACTAGAGTGTCATCGACAAATCGACAATAGGAAGTTGTTTCGTCGATTTCATGCTTCAACTCTGTTTTCTCAAGGTTTGACATGAAGATATCTGCTAACAGAGGCCTAAATGGACTGCCCATAGCTGCACGTCATTTATTTGTCAGCAAAGAGTGTTATCAAACTGGAATTGTACACCCATGGTACACATTAGCAGTAGGTGTTTGAATTCCAACTCTGATAGTAGGAGAAGATCAGCCTGCTGACAAATGATCTCAATGATCCTATTGACTGGAATCACTGTGAACAAGGAGGTTGCATCAAATGACGCCAAGAACTTATTTGAAACGTTCATGTCATTCGCACCTTTGGTGAAATGAAATGAGTCTTTTATGGTGCACACGGCTAATCAATCAGTAGCGAACAAACTTTATACATATATGCTACTTTCCCTGTTTACCATTTATAGTAACAGGCAGATCACAAATTGTGAAATACAAATCACATTGCCCATTACATTTAATGTTACCGATTCTCAGAGAATGCTAGCCAGGTATTGGGAGGGTTCAACTGGGTACGTGGCTGTTGAAATCCGCCACAAATGAGCGAGACAGTCTTCTGATGTTTTGATTACTACAATTAAGTGGCTGGCTATCTAACAAACACTACTGATTGATGTTGTTGTATGTAAATACTCATATCGATCAATCAGTAGTATGTATATTGTTTTACACACTTTTTGAAGAGTGTTTAAGAGTTTCTTGCAGCATTAATAAACCCTCATAATTAGAAGTTATCTAATATATTTGATTTTTCGAGGATTTCAGAAGGGTTCAGAGGTACCAAGGCTAGTGAGAATCTTCACAAAGTGACCTAGGTTCTGGTTTCACTTTCAATACAATTACATATTAGTTTGTTCATTAGATATATCACACAGTGAAACAGTATTATTTACTGGATGACGTTTCGAACAAAATTTATTGTTCATAATCATATCAATTGTAATCACACGACTTTGAAACTTGAGTTTTATAGTTTTCTTTGTCCTCTCCTATTTGTCGTCGTTGGGGTAGTAGAATTTTCCAGATATCTGAGTGGACAGGTGTTAAATCATTCCTATTACACGTGTTTCCAGTTGATTCGATAAACAAAGCTTCCGTTATCAATCTCTCCCTCCACCCAGCTGTTACATTAGATTTTAAAACTGTCATCCTATCCCATCCTGTTGTGTGGTTGTGTTTAATTCCATGTAGTGAGTGCTATAGTTGAACTATTCTCTTGATTTCTGATCTTATTCGGGTCAACCAATCTAGATTTTCCGGCTAGGTTTTTATGCTAGGCTAGTGTGACTGCCTCTGTTCTACTACTTTGACCTATGTATTTGACCTGACAATCATTGCAGGCAGGGTATTAGATAAACTAAATTGTTTTGTTTTAAAGGCTCCACAGGACTGATCCTTTAACTGACAAAGCTTGTTTCTAATTGAGTTTGTGGTTGGTTTGAATGCCAGACACTTTTATTCCTGCTTGTGTTGTTAAGAATTCTCCGTAATGTAGTTTCCGAGGTCCTTTCTTTGTATGGAATTACTACTGATGATTTAGATTCCTTATTGTTGGTGTTGTCTTGCGAATATTTGACATGCATGTCGTCATTAATATTATTATTATTATCACTATCACTGCTAACATTATTTATTTTATTTTTACATTTCCCTACATATTTCTTGACTAATTTATCCGGGTAATTATTAAGTTTCAAGGCTTCTCTTACATGTGTCACTTCCTGTTTTAGATTTTCCTTGGTACGACTTAGTTTTTGTGCTCTGTCACTTACACATTTCACCAATACTATTTTCACTGACATAGGATGGGATGATCGGAAGTCCAAATATCTGTTTGAATGTGTGCGTTTCCTGTAAACACTAGTGTTTAACTTCCCATGTTTCTGTCTTTTTACGCTGCAATCTACCATTGGAAGCTCCCCTTCCTGACTTTCCAATTCATAAGTGAACTGAATTGTCTCCGCATTTGAGTTAATGTTGTCGAAAAATCTATGTATATCTTGTGTTTTAATCACAGTGAATGTGTCATCTACATACCTTCAACATACTTTTGTGGTAGGGCTGAACGTTTCCACCGCTATGTTTTCCTACCTTTTCATGAATATATAAATTTTGTTCGAAACGTCATCCAGTAAATACTACTTTTTCACTGTGTGATACATCTAATAAACAAACTAATATGGAATTACTTACTACCACAGTGCCCAAGGTTTACACATATATTTCAATACAAGTTTTTATTTATGGCTGATGTGGTGACCCGTCTCTTCTTCTATTTGTTTAATCTTATACAATACAGATGAACTGTGTGGGTGCAAAGCATTTATTATTCTTAGCTAGATAACGGTGATATTAGCTCGGGAGCTACTCAATAGTAGGAAGTATGGGACTTATTTCCTTCTGCTTTTGGTACCTATTCACATCAATTATCCGTGACTTCACCAGGAATCGAAATGAGTATGTGCTACTGCAACTTAACAGGGAAGTTGTAATCATCAAGGTCCACCAAGCTGACGAAGAGGACAAATACTCGCTGGCTGCTAGTGCCTGGCAGTAGCGATGTAAATATATCACAAATTCACCGAAGCTACAAGTGATAAGCCACCGGATTCCGTTCTAGCGGCCAAGTGGTCCATGAGCTTATCTTGTAACCTGGAGGGCCAAAGTTTGATCCATGAAAGGAGCCAGTGGGTGTGTACATCTAAAAAGTAGCAAACTAGGACGAAAAACAACTGCTCACTACTCCCTGATATTCATTCACTTTCCAAATCATATCCACTCGTTCATGATCTAACTTGTAATGACTTGTAAATTTTGTTAACCCTAGCAGAATTCAATTAACTCTAATTGTGTTTGTTTTCTATTTCATATTCCTCAAGCGATTATAGTAGTATTAGTATTAGTAGTAGTAGTAGGAAGAGGAGTGAGGTGAATGCCTCTAAGGCATCGATGCAGAACATCAGTTTTCTTTTATTTTCCCGAATAATTGATTGGTTTTTTTGATGTCTTTTTTGGTGTCGTTGAGGAATTTTCGCAAAAATGAAAGTTGGAAAACAGCTAAAATTTTTAAAGATATTTATAAGTAAAACAAAGAATGAACATTATTTGCAGGTTGGATAATACGAGCTCGTTTTATTTTGAAGATTCCCTGTCTTCGACCGCGTACATCTTAAATAAATCAATTATATGTTACAAAATGAGGTCGGAACATACTTTCTACAACGACTTCGAGTCGCAAATAGAAGGTATTAGCAACATTATTTCAAAGACAATGGAAGTATTTGAATAAGGCATTAAAAAGACAAATCTCGCGAGATGATATCATTTCGTAGTTTCTTTACAACCGCTTTACATCTAACATGGTTAACAATAATAAAATAAAGGTCATGACAATTACTCAGTTAAATAAAAACAAAAGTACATACTAATGACCAATCATATTTAAAAGGTCATGTAGTCCATGGTAGACAAATTATTCAGTGTTAAAATAGTAACTATTTATATAGCAATTAGACAAAGAGGTGCAATTCGGATTTCTCTTGGAAACAAGGATGGACTAGGTACAAATCACAGTATGGAACAACAGTTAATTTATTCATATTGCCGTAGAGAGTTCAAGTGGGTGGGGGCTGAATAGTGAAGATTCTCCTCGTATATCACTGAAAGCCTCCGTTTGAAAGGCAGTAAAATTTTCTCAAGTTCAGTCGTCAGACAGCGCCCAATTGACATAGGACATACAGTGCAAATAAGTCAGGTTTTCAAAATAACCACACAAAAGGGGTAGTCACTTCAGTTCGCTGAAGCCAACCGATGCATACAGAAAGATAGAATGACTAATCTCTCACTGCCCTGATAACCAAAACTGTTTTATTCGTGTGCTTTATGTTTCCTTCTATTGCATAACATCCCACTCAGTTTTGATTTTCACTCACTAAATTCAACTCATTATTAAGTCTCCAAATCTACTAAATTAAATTATCTTAACTTATTTTATAATTTTACTTCACTATTCAGCCCCCACCCTCTTGAACTCCCCACCTTATTATTATTATTGTTTCCTTTAGTTGCTAGAGGAACATAGGGATTCAGTCGCACGTTTCCATTGCGTTCTGTTATCTGACAACGTTTTTACCTGTCTTCACGTCCACCCACATGCTTTCATCTCCTCTTCACATCATCTCCTCCATATCACCCTTGCATTGAAGACCAACTCGCCACTTCCTGTTGCGGTTCCACCCGAGCGATAGCCTGGCGTGTGATTTCACTCACTCGATGGTTTATTTTCTCTGAGTATGGCCTATCTACCTCTATTTCTTCCTGCATATTTGTTGCACAACTGGTTCATGGTAAGTTTTTTCTCGGAGATCCCTGTTACTAATCTTTTCTGGCCATCTGATCTTGAGTATTATTGAGAGAAGACAGCTGTTGATGAAGGTCTCTAGTTTGTTGGAAGTGCTCTTCGTGACCCGGCGTGGCGCCAAGTCTCTGATCTACATGGTAGCCATGACTTTCAACTGGAGTTGAAAATCCGCCTAGTCCATCATTGTTTCCAAGAGAAATCTGAATCCCACCCCTTTGTCTAATCGCTTTATAAATAGTTACTTATTTAACACTGAGTTATTTCTCTACTTCCATTGTCTATGAAGTTACGTTGCTTATACCTCCTACCTATAACTTGAAGTCACTGCAAAAAGTATGTTCCGACCTCATTTTGTGAAATATAGTTGATTTATTTAGCGTGTACGCGGTTGAAGAGAGGGAATCTTCAAAATAAAATGAGCTCGTATTATCCTTCTTGCAAATATTGTTCGTTCTTTCTTTATTTAAATTCGGAAAAATTTTTCTTCTATGGGTAAGTGATATCATTCATTAAGTTACTGGAGGTTTCAAACAACTCTTCGAAGACTAATTTACTCACTCATATATTTTGTGAATGAGCACAAAACAATAGTCAGAAACAAAGATAATCAGCTATGTTGGGAAGATTATACTGGCGGAAGACCATAAAGATCGATTCTAGTGTCTCACACTTATCAGTCTTTAACACTTCATGAGTGAGCACTACTTAAGAGGCTCAATTGTGGGTGAAAGAACAATTCCCAGTGCCTAGATAGTGTTCCCTAAAGCGTTTTACGAGCACGTATCTGCTACGACCAGTATACCCAGCTTCATAAGAGCGGTTGAACTGTTGTTTATTTGCTGATGAGGCACAATGCAGCAGCTTACCTTTCACTGTGTAGGAAATGTTACTTGTGAGCTATTAGTAAAGTCTGTATTACTGAGGGAATCTAAAATCTGACTTTCGGGACATTTCTGACTCATTATCACTTTTAAATTTGAGATTTGGCAGCAGAATTTTGTGCGGGGTAACCTAGACCTTTTCAACAGCTTCCTTTGGTGTCAGATTGTTGTCTAAGAATCTGTGTGGGAAACCGTTTCTCATAAAGATTCTTCAAATATTTTTCAACTCTACGTCAAAGATTCAGGGTTTCAAATTTTTCGGATACTTGAGGAAAGGGAATAGACAAGATTCCTTTTTTAGCCTACAAACATATAACCTTGAAAGCCAATGGAGTGTTCGTTACATGTAGGTTTTTGATCGATAGATCTCTGCAACGAGTTATCGAAATTTCTTCACAAATGAACATCAAGGAAATGGGAAATTGAGTCAGATCCAAATTTTAGAGTGAATTCAGTGTTCGGATGAGCATTAATGATGGTTTGGAGCAGAATTCCAGGATCTAGCTTCTTATCAGAAATACGGAAAGTCACATCGGCGAATCTCTTGTATAGATGAACCTCAGTAATTGCAGATGATAACACATTGTTTTCTAAGCTATTCATATATCAAGTAATGATTTAGTTGGGAATTTTGGTTGATTAGTTGGAGGATGGACGAAACAGCCGTTCAGTACTCCCAGGTTTTCCAATGGTTCTCTAACTGATATCAGCTCATGATGCGATCCTTCAACAAATCAAACAAAACCCCTGACAAACCAACATTTGAAAATTAATCTGATGCTTACTAGTGACTGGGGCTACTCAGTCAGTTAGCCTCGGGGTTCTAGTAAGAAGCCGTGAACAATTGGGTACAGCAATTTGAGGGTGAGGCAGTAACTGATCGAAGAAGACATTGAGAAGTGGTCGCGCTTTGTCATGAATTGGCAGAAGTTAGAATTCAGGGACTGACTGGCCATTGGATCGGGTTCCAGTGGATTAATAGTTTACGAGCTCGCCAGCTTTATAACCAGAAGGTCGTGAGTTCAAGTTCTGGAGGTGTGTGCGTACTACTGAAGAGTCTCAGACTAGTACGACAAAGGCTGTCCAGTGCCCCCAGGTTTTCCAATGGTTCTCTAATTGATATCAGCTTGTGATGAAGTCCTCTAACCTATTCATAAATCAATTTAATTTCCTGATTCCTAACAGCCAAATAGAAAAATCCTTTTATTTTTTCGCAGAACTTAATGATATCTCTCAGTAGAATGCTGGAATAGGGTGATATTAGATGGTTTCTATGAATTTCAGAACCAGATTATTCACCGCATGAAACGAATATGTCCAGGAACATCACATACTTAATTTCAGTTTTCAATTCACATTAGCCCTAACTATTTGTATCAGACTGAAGCGTCAGAGTACTTTGGAAAAGTGCTGTTTTTCACTCTAAACTGCCATTATTATTATTATTATTGTCATCGTTATTTTCACTCTGATTTTACGCATTTCTTTCACTATTTGCACCTGTGACTATAAGAGTTCCTGAGTTTATTTTATGATGTCTGCTGTTCGGTGAATTCTGATGCGTTTCTATGCTAATTCTGTTTTGGTTGCGCCATCAAATAGATAGAAAATGTTGGGTTACGTAATGGGCTACGTATTTATGAGTAATAAATTCAACTTGTAAGTATGTATTCACAAAATGGAGTTGTACAGTCTTTCCAGATTTCATCCCGTTATAAGGTACGTGGTTTTAGCTAAAACTGCCATTTTTATGTTCTACTTAAGTAAGACAATAAGCTACTATATTTTATGAGTTGTTCTTTTAACGATACATCTGTGAAAACTCATGCTAAGCATACAGAAGTGTAATTCGGGAATTTTGAAACTGACGCCAGGCGAAAAATCAAGAAAATTGGAGCCTATATTTTCTTGTGAACGTTTATAACAAGAATAAGTGATACTTTAACATTGGTTGAAATGTTTTGTGCTTTTTATTTTGGCTGAAAAGTGAGCCACTTTTTTATGGGGTATATTAATAAAGCTGATTTGGACGACATGTTTGTGGGTTAGATGGATTATTCCACTTCTCAACACTGATAAATATGAGAAGAAATCCTGCTTTTAGTAAGTATCAGTCTGTATGTATCGCACAAGAAAGAGTTGTCGTAGATTAGTAGTTTCTTAAGCGACATTTAATCTTTTGAAACGATGACTGAGGACACTATCTCTCATCATGATACAGATATTATCGCTTAAGATGATTCTTTTGGGTCCCTAGTGAAATATGGAGATTTCAGAGAAACCCCTTTATCCCGCTTTAGTTTCAGAAGAGACAAAAAACTGTCATTTCTTCCTCAAATAATCTCATCCATATCAAACTCGGACCCACAACTATCTCGTTTTTTCCCATGCAAGTTCCACATAAAGGCCTGGAGCGTGAAATAGATTAACAGCCACCTCAGAGTATGCCTCATCCGTCGCATTTTGCGTAATCGTTGAGTGATAGATTCTTGGTTGGTTTGTTGTACTACCAGAATTTCTTGTTGTTCTGTCAACCATGTAGAAGTCCTGACTGACTTGAATCTGTTTCGAATGTTGACTGCTGCAGATTTCCACACTGATTTTGAAATAATAAGTGTTTGTCTTGCTTTTCCGATGCCTGGCTTTGACATCCTCCACTGTGATGCTCATGGTTGAAGCAATACAGCCTACATAGTTGAAACAACGGGCGGATACTTGTTGCTGTTGGTTAGGTAACTTCTTCACCTCTGTCATCTGTATATTCAACTGAAGCTTTGTCTTCGCTGCCGTCCCCTTCTGTCAACCTGTTGATTTCTTCGGTAGACCTTCACATGTTTGTGCAATTAGACATGAATCATAGCCTCCAAAGCCTCAGGATGGTCGGGGGTGGGTGCCTTGCGCTGCGGGTTGGCCACCCTTCCGCACACCTCTCGAAATGCTCCCATATGACCAGGCGTCTTGCATAGCCTCTCCTGAGGAAGTCCTACTCACTGCCTTCACGTGGCGGAGGTGTTTTTCACCAAAGTGAGAGGGCGAAAGCGGATGCCCGGCGCTCTTCACCGGGTTGACTGTTCATTGGATGACAGTCTAGGGGAGATGGCTAAACCTTGATTCCAAACCTCCAACGACTGGTCTATGAAGCTCACTGGAGCTCACCGGAAGACGTATGGACAAAGGGCTTGTTGGATGTCCTGGATGTTTGGCCCCATTCAAAAAGGCGTATGAACCGAACTCCGGTCACCGGCTGCCAATGGATAGTGGACTCCGTACTCCACTCCTACTGCCTTGTAGGTCACACTTGGTTGTGTAAAGGCTAGAGCTGCACTCTCAAACAAAAGGCCGACCGATTCCGGGGACATCACTCGTATTAAATTCCCATGAAACTTCATGAACTCTCTTAATTGGATAACCCTGTCGCAAAACGTTGCGTCAGATCGCCGCTCCTGGGCAGCGATGATTCGAGATGTTCATGAAGCCGGCTCATCCTCCCGTAGGAGATAGCCGAAGTAAAAAAAAACATGAGTCATATACGAGCAGAATCCATGATTAATTATAACAGCAGAATTTGTTTAAAAGAATAAGCGTGACGCCACTACTAAATAACTAACCCCTAGAATTTATTAAAAACTTAAGTAAAGCCATCTGGTTTGTGTGATATTAGACATAAGTGGTCCGGAAAGTTCAGATGTCTTAGTGTCACCATGCTGCTGCCATATCCTGTGGCCTGCGACTTTCAAAGAAGGCGACATGCGGAGCTTCCTGCAGGATGCCAAGGCCGCGGCCTAGTCGGTGAGCGCATAGGATTTGAATCGGTCATTACTATGATTTTCAGCTTGCAGGTTGAACGCAGATCAGGGGGTCATTATTACTGTGGTGAAAGTCAGTCGCCAATATGGCAGTAGATGGAGACCAGCGGATTTTGTTACTGAGGCTGACAAGCCTACTTCGTCGCCAAATTCCTACACTTGATAAAGAGCCCAAGATATGGCTATTGGCATCACAGATTATCAATAGGGTTTCGGAAGTCATCTCTTCGGAACTTTAACTGGTTAATACGGTACGGTGCATAGATATTAGTGGGCTAAAGAATGTGACCATAGTGTCGTTAGAATAATACTAGCTAGCGCTCAAAACAGAACTTCGGACGTTTGCGAACTTGATGGCTTAAAAACCTGAGATGGTGTAATAAATGACATAGTGTCAGTGACTTCGCAACTCATTCTTATGAATTTACCAAAACTCAGTCGGCCGTTTAGCTACAACGTGTACCGCTGAAAAGCCCCAAACAACATCGTTCATCATAAAGAACAAGATTCGGATTTTCAACACCAATGTCAAGTGAGTCTTTCTTTCTTCTTCTTTCTGTTTTCAACATAGAACTTTGCACATATGTGCGGCAGTTCTAGTCGCCACACTCCATGTAGCACACAAAGCAAGAGAAGAAAGTAGAAGAAATGCATAATAAAGATAGTAAGTTGAGATGTGAGACAAAGGAATAGTAATAACGAAGAACAAAACAGTCTCATTGGAAATCATAAGTCTCAAGGAGTGGATGCATCTGCGCCAGCCATTGAGAACGATTTTGAGCCATGTCACCAATTGTTTCCAACCATTGGTTTTTAACGTCCAGAGGACGCCAACCAGGAAGTCTACATCTTCCTACGTGGCTTAGACTAACTGTTGTAGATTTCATTGACTGGTGCCATGTTTTCGTTTGACCGCCGCTAGCTCTTTTCCAGCCTGGCCCTACATCAGCTAACATTGCCCGACGATGAAGGCGATTACTAGGAATACGTAGCACATGTCCTAACCATCTCAGTGGATGTAATTTCACAGTCTCGTCAACTGATTCCCCCGCCTTACCTAGCACTCGACGCCTAACCTCAATATTGCTCACCTTATTATACTACTTCACACGGGAAACAGAACGCAGACACCTATGATCAAAGACAGCTAATCTTTTCATGTCCTCCGCTCTCAATGGCCAGGTCTCACAGCCAAAAAGGAGGACGAAGCGGACTGCTGAGCAGTACGCATGCCCTTTGGTCAATAGTCGGATATCACGTCTACGCCAGCGAAGGCGTAAACTGGCATATGCGAAACTAGCCCTCTGTATTCGTGCTGAGATTTCGTCAGAGATGGTACTTCCCAAGTAAGTGAGCCGGTCAAGTGTCAAGTGAGTCCTTCTATACGGGTGAGAAACTTGCACTGCGTTTCACTACAAGAATTTCCTGCAAAATTTTATCAACCGCTACCTTCGACAGCTCCATACTAAAGATCAAATGGTAGGCCAGAAACAATCAGAAGGATGAAACTCTGGTAACAAACAAACCAAGAGCCGATTGCTCAACAAATATGTTGGAGAAAATGGAGATGGACTGGGCATACACTGAGGAGATGGTATAATGACATCGTAAGCCAGGCCATCGCTCCAGCGGAATCCCAACGGGAGGCGATCATTGGGTTATCGATGAGAGGGTGACATGGGGGAGATCGTTTGATGATGATGATGAGGAGATGGGAGATTATGGGCAATCATGGACACAACTTAAGAGAACGGCAGAAAATAGAATACAGCAGAGATGTTTCGTTGAAGCCCTATGTTCCACTTGAAACACAAGGGAATAATAATAACAATATAATCTTGCATGAAACAGTAACACAGTCACTTATGTAGGTCGAACCAGTAGATGATAGTTATTTAAATTTTCAGAGCATAGATAACATAATTAATCCTTCTAAGTTAAATAATCTAGAAAACTAAATCATTGCAATGCATCCACCTGTTTTTAATCATATGACAGGGTGGAAAAAGTGGAGTTATTACATTGCAGTAGTGTTAGGCGGAGCAAGAGATTTATCACCTAATACGTGTTCATCTACTTAACATCGAACACGTGAAACAGAAATGATGCAACGCCTTTAAAGGACATGTGAAAAATTACAACAAATAACAAGGCGAAGAGAAAAAAAATAAAAAGCAAATTATAGAGCCGTGTGAACACGTATCAATTTGATTATGAGTAGCAATATAAATAGTACTGGGTACGCCATGAAGTCATCAACACAGCGGTGCTGTTTATTATGTAAACTGTACGTTTTACCACAGTACCCGAATTCTACACTTGTGCTCATATATGACTGCATTTACAGGCGAGAAACCTGAACGCTACAACTAGGGCAAACAGAGTTAAATGGAATAACAAATCTAGGATTCGATTCGGTGGCCTCTAGTTACATACTTGAGATGGTAGTGCACTGAAATAGTAATTCGCTTGTAAACGCAACATAATATTATATTGCCGATGGAGCGTATTGCGAAATAGAATTTAGTATCTTCAGATCGATGCCTAAAATAAACGCAATGTCCTTCTATATTCACATCTCAAAGTATCCACGGAATGCTTCGAAATCTGTTTATTCAACATTCACTGATGTTGTTTGCGTCTGTGTGTCACAGGTTCTTTAGTAGAGTGCTCACCAATTAACCATGGGGTCCAGGATCTGATATTCGGTCGAAGCACTCTGAAACCTCACCAATCGAGTAACAAACACTCAAAAAATGGAAGACCAGGACTGAATACAGTAACCTTATCCCGTAGACAATAACTGCATCACTGCTGACACTGGTGGCACGAAAACAGTCTCACCATATTAGAACCAGTCATCACCTATATATATAGTTTCTCGGAGTATCTGTGAAAACTGAAGATCACGACATTGAGACTGTATTGGGTGGAGAGTATGAAAACAGTCAAACATTAGACTCATGGAGAAAACCTAGAAGACATGCATTTATCTGATGATTTACGTCTTGCATCCCACGTACTTGAGGATTTACAAGCGAAATCCACTGAAATGGCATCAGAGGTGCGAAGATTGAAAATCAGGTGAATATAGACAAGATAAAAGTAACCAATATGCCCAAAAACAACAAGAAGCGTTAATTACCGTGACTGAGAGAAAATTAAAGGAGTCGTTTTATTTACCTACTTCAGTAACATCGCCTAATATGCAGACAGACATAGCAAGAATCTGGAAAGCAAGTAAATGTCACTAGGAGCAAGATCCCGATTTTTAGCACTAGTGTCAGTTTACTGCTTCTAAATAGTTTGGATAATTCTCGCGAAAGTCATTAAAAGTGCTTCTTAAACGATGTATACGTCTGTCTTCTCTCAGTATTGAATACCAGGTGACCGTTCAGGATGGGCAAGCAACAAGGAACTCTGGCCGCAAACTAACAAACCAAGAAACTGTCGCACTTCTGACACGCTGAAGGAAATAGTAATTGATTTGACATAAGCTGAGACGGCCGTTGGGTCACATCACGCACCTGACAAGTCCTTGAATGGAGCCCGATTGGGAAACGACAAGTTGGATGTGTTTCTGATGAAAGGAGGTAATGTGAAGTGAAAGTGAAGGCCTTTGGGCAGACGAGTAACAATTAGTATCGGTGGCACAGCGGTAGAGTGCTTGCCAACCACGCATGTGGTCCGGGGTTCGATCCCCGGCCGACGCACTCCTTTACCTCGCTAAGCCAGTAATAAGACTGGTAAAGAGGGAAGGTTGGGCATGAGGCTAGCAACCCCATCCTGTAAAATAAACACTGCTACAGAAACTTCAAGCCTCTTGCTTAAAGCCCTGTGTTACACTTGGAGCGTAAAGGAATAAGAAAAATAAAGAAGACGAATATTAAATCAAAAATTATGCAATCGTACCTCAGCTTCTGGATGATCTTTTAAGGCCTTCAGTATATCTTCTCTAGACAAAACGAATAACTCCGCATATCCAACAGCACGTACATCAGCAGTTCTCCTAGATAGCATAAGAAAGAAAGATACGAGACAAAAAAGATTAAATTTCATGCCACAAATATGAAAGTTTAATTTTCATTTGAAGCTATTTTCTCCCAAAAATATTATTGGTATTTATTTATACAAGTTATCAGTTCCATACGGAAGTTTACTGTTTCAAGCTAACCTCATAAATATAGGAACAGCATCCTATTAATGCTCTTACCATAGATTTCATAGGTATTCTAAGAACAATTCATGACTCAAGATTGACCGTGTCGTCATAAAAGAATATTGAAAATAATCCCAGTTTGTTTAGGGAAAATAAAACGGGAATTTTTGGGACATTTCACTCTACACAAAGCAGTTATTTCAGGAGGTCCTCATTGGTCATTTTTTCAAAGTATTATGATCAATGAGGTAAGCGTTTAGAAAACTATCTGTCTCTGGTCTAATGGGTGACATTTCACTAGTGAAGAAGTTCCGAACCATAAACTCTATTTACCCAAATAGCTGACTGTTGAAAAGTGTGAAACTAATGTTGAAGTATAAGTAACACTGTGGAGAGACTAAACATGTGCAAATACGATTCGCAGACATATGGCTTAACTTTCTAGGAAACGGTCACAGGCAGTACAGAATAACCTTCGGTAAGAAAACAACCGATCAGAAGACGTTGCTTCTCTACTGATAATAACGAATAATAATGTACTTTAAAATCTATAAATTTCTGCTGATTTTCTCAATAAACGATTTGTTGGCTGGCTCTTGTCTTCTGTCGTTGCAATACTATAACTGCAAGGAATTTTAAGAAAAATATTTTACACTTTGACGCTGCCTTTACGATGCTGAAGGATTCCGTTCTAATACTTACAGAACACAATTTAAGTGAATATTTTCGATAATCTCTTCAAAGGCATTACGATTACACAATAAAATATGAATTGTTGACTTCTGAAACCAATGTGGTTAACAGGCATGTGAATTATTGGTTAACCATCCAGGTGGTCATAATAATAACAAGGATAAATTCATGCATGGATTCATATAATGGAGGTAGTCAATCGTCGTCAATGTGTAAGTAGAATGTGTATACTTGTAGAGGTACAGGGGAAAATAACTTCTGTCTCGTAGTGATTACACAATATATTATTTAATAAAGATAACAATATGTAACTACAGCACCCTGCATAGTACTGTAAGAGTAGAAGGCAAAACACGGAAGCCAAGGTACATTTTTAGGTGAATAAACCTCTATTTGTATAAATACAGTTTTGTATTCTCTAACCAATCATTGAGCATGTGATTTTGGCTTACATTAAATAACATGAAATAGAATGTTCAAATATACCTAGTATTCATTATAAATTATTTAAATTAATCCCAGCGCTGGGATTAATTTAAATTAATTTAAATAATTTATAATGAATCAATCTGACTCGGCGTTCAAATTATTTCAGGAAGTTCGTAACACCTAAGGCCTGGAAACCTATAATACCTAGTATTCTTTAATTTAATTTAAGAATTTTCCGTCGATTAATTGGACCGAAATGCTCGGTCTCTTATTGACATGTTGGCTTCTTGTGCAGATGCTTAGATGATATCCAGGATGTCTAGGCATGTAGTTAGAAGTTAAATGGTCCCAGCATCGTAGGAACATCATCCCTCACTGTGGAATGTAGGCACATCCAGATGACGAGTCACAAATATGACGAAATGGGCATTCTGGTGGATTCCACTGCTAGTCACCATCCACCAGTTAACTTTTACATACATAGTATTCTGTTGCTAACGAAGTATCGAACTGTGAGAATAATATTCTGACTCTAGCAACAAACAGAATGTTTAAATAGATATATTGTATTCTACTGCTAATGCTGTATTGAACTGTGGGAATATATGAGAACAATATTCCGTTGGAACATATCGTGTGTATCACACCACCACATTACTACTGTCTTGGCTTCTTATTACCAGGACATCAAGAAATGATAAAGTATTGTATTTCTCTGCTTCATATATGAACTTAATTTTTCGGTGAGTCGTATAGAACATTTTAAGAAAGATCTCATGATTGATTTTATTCTTATGTGCGATAATATGTATCAGCGATGTATATACATTAGAAGGCGAGTTCCTTGATTATACTTTTAAATGCACGATTCTCTAAAATTTTCCATAAAAATGATGTCTAAGGGAGGACCAAGAAGGAAGTACATTACCACACCCTCCACTTGATGATCCTTGTCATTGTTTAACTGAAACTGCATGTTTATCGTGCAGTGGAGTAGCATTTCCTGTGGTGTTTAAGGTACTATACCCACTCCCATATAATTTTCAATCAGGGACTCAAAGATAAAGTCGGCGGTCTTAAATAATGGAACGTTAGTAATCAGGGAAGTGACATCCGTAGAAACCATTGTTTCACCGTTAATCTTTATTTTTCTCACTTTTTTGTATAAATTGAGAAGTGTCCCCCAAGCTAAACTTTGTAAGCTGCCTTGATTTAAGTATGTCTGTCAGCCATCTTGCTATCTCGTGATATGTTAAGTTAAACAAGTCTAATATTGGTCGTATTAGCAGGTCGGTCATATGAATTTTAGACGGCCCATACATTCTAGATATATATTCATTCCTACGAACTGTCAACTTTCGAGAATTTGAGAAGATACTGTGTGACTGGATACCAGAGTTTTCAGGATCTTAGAAAATTCCTCATTTATTTTGTCAAAATCGTCTTTGCAGTTTAGTAGTTTTCGGAATTTTGTGGTGTCCTGCTGAATGCTGTTCATCTTATCGATGTCGCTAACTATATAGTATTACTCTTTCCACTACCTTATCCGATCTTATTGTATGAATGCTTTCGTTTGATTGGATTCTTTGTTCATGTGTCAAACACACTCAGTGCTTATTGTCCTGGAGACGATTTTCATATTAATGAATATAGACTACACAAAGATTTCATCATGAGCTGTTATTGGTTAGAGAACCACTGGGAAACCAACAGAGAGTACTGGACAGCCTTTTTCTCCTGGCTTTGAACTCTTAAGCAGTATGCCCCACCGACTGTACTCGAACCCAGAACCTTCCGGTTACAAGACGAGTTCGTAGACCATCAGGTCACTAAGACCCGATCCAATTGTTTTAATGGCCTACAAACTTGCCTTGTAACCAGAGGGCCCTGAGTTTCGAATCCCAATGCTTTTGCACTGATGAAGAGTCTCAAACTAGGACGAAACACCTATTCAGTACTCTCTGCAGGTTTCTCAATGTTTCTCTAAGTGGCATCAACTGATGATGAATTTCACTAACCAATAATAAATTTTATTCAACTAGTGGCATTAAAATTAATAAACAAATTCCAGGCTTACTTATTTACACCATCAACGTTCAGCACACCAATTTCACCGAAAAAATCACCTGCACTCATTCTTGATAGTACTTCATTGGTTTCACTAGTTAGCAAAAAAGAAGAAAATAATAAAGTCAGATAGTTTTTGGTGAGTAAACTAACATTTTATGAGACAGTTAATTATTCGGTCGAAAATTATCCTGAATAAAATTCGCAGTTTGGAAATCCCTTCTCAATTTGTAATTTAAACAGTCAGAGGAGGTGTAATTCCACTACAGTTACTAAGATCACGATTAATGCAGTCTACTTGATATCACAAATGGCACTCAGGAAGGTAAGCAAAAATGAGTGAGTAGTTGAACGTCACTCACATCAGTTAGCGGTTTTAGGAGGCCAGATGTTGAAGTTCTTGATGCCTAACAAAAAGAGGTTTGTCATTTTTGAGGTGACCGGTATCAAACTACTCACATCAATCAATCAGTAGTATATGACGTCATACTTTTATGGGAGTCATCCTATATTCTGTTTGTTAACACAGTTTTTCTTTACCTGACAGTAGTTTCATTGGGAAAACAAAACCTTATTGTGCAGAGAAATTTTATTACAATTCTACTCCCCACTGGTGATTTACATTAGACAGACAGCGAAGTTGGCAGTTCTCTTCGTGTTTATTTACAACTACTGGCCAGTATTTTTGATGTTTTGGATAAGACTGTCTTTCATTTATCTAAATCGCTTATCTAGCATTAACAGCTTTATTACTAGTTTTATAATTATATCGGTATTATTCCTCTGAGTTGTGAGTGGAACGCGGCGCTTTAACAAACCATCTCCGCTTCATCCTCTTATGTGCAGTTGTTTTCAGCTAGCGCTATGATCGCCATTAGGTTGTAACGTGCTGCTCATATAACCTCCACCATGTAACGCTGGGAAACATGCTCTACTCTTCACTTCCCATTTGTCTTCCACTGGAGAGCTTGATTGCGTGTAGAGTAGACCAACTGTCTTCTTGACTATGTCCAATCCATTTTCATTCCTTTCTGTGTATTATTTGAGGCGATCGGTTCTTGATTTTTTTGCTACACTACCAGAGATCCTTATTTCTTATCCTTGCTGGCATGACATCACATCGTCATGCCGACTGAGACCAGGCGTTGTAGAATTCCGCAGCGACCACACAAAAACAATGATTTACAGAAGAATTGAAGGACGCTATTGTGTTGCTCATGCTAAATGCAACAGATTTTGCACACTGATCCCAGAGCATTGAATGTTCGCATTGCTTTTCTGATTTTGTTAAGCCTACACATCATCATGGGTGACACTCGTAGCTGAAACGATAAAGCTTTTTTTAAGTTTAAGAGGTGAGTTCCTTTCGATGTCTCCCTTTGATTAAGATCAATGGCAGTTGTCACTGTTCAGGTTATCTTCATCCTGTCTGTCCTCTTTGTGTTCACCTGAAGTCCTGTCTTCTCGGTTAACCTTCTGTGCGTCGGTTGCACAGCGGTTAAGACGCTCGCCGACCATGTACATGGTCTTGGGTTCTATCCCTTGACGACGCACACCTGATACTAACTGTTCACCTTCAGATTTAAGCTGCCGATATCGCACACTGAAAATTCCATACTTGTACCAAAAATACGGTGTGGAATCAAGCTATAATAAAAAACATCTATTGATTTCCACTTGCAGATTTCTGGGTTTTCATGACACCCTACACAGGTCGTCCATGAACTTCAGATCTTCTAGAGTTTCCTCGTTGATCCAACGTGTGCCATAGACTACCACACGATATAGTCTATCACATTCTGGAATACCACCAGTGATATCAGGCAGCCTTATCTTAATTCTCCATAATTTTACAGGGAATAATGAAAGAGATTTCATTGCAAGAAAGGAAGTCAATAAACAGAAGGCCATTCTAGTGACTTTCTTAGCCTCTTAAGACAGCATTTATGTGAATGGTCGGTATCTGAAATTCATGATTCCTAATTTATCTCTTCGAAATGCCCCACTGAAAGGGACGCAAAAATGCGTCCTCAGGACATAAAAAGAACTTTGAATTCGTCTATTAGGGAATGATAACAAAACTGATTAATTGTAGTTTACATTCTTCAGGAAAAAACTTCTGATTATTTATCGAATTATTCCCTAACTGTTTTTTTACTCACCTTATAACTTCAAGTACACCATCAGCGATTATAAATATTTCACGGGCAATTTCTCCTTTACGACAGATCAAATCACCGGGTGTAAATACAAGCGGTCGCATTTTTAAGACAATGTCATGTAAAAACTCTGGTCTGCATTCATGAAATATTGTCACCTGTAGTAAAAGAATATTCTAAGTTTCTTGAGAATTAAAAAAAACAACTTCTTATCATGCTTAATAGTGATTTTTCAGTATTCGAGTAATAAAGCTTTATTCTTCTAAAATTTTGTTTTTAGAAACATTATGCCAGTTAAATAAATAAATCAGCTGGATGGACAAAATAGAAGCTACCATTCCACATTAATTCGTTTATTAGATATATTACAAACACAATGAAACAGTGTTATCATTTACTGGATGACATAGTTTCGAACACAGTTTACTGTGGTTCATAATCGTATCAATTATAATCACACAACCTCGAAACTTTCGTTTTATAGTTTTCTTTATTCTCAACTATTTTACAGGCATCTGGGACAGGTGTTGTATCACTTCTCTAACACAATTTGCAGTTGATTCGATAAATAAAGCTTCTGTTATCGATTTCCAGTATAAGAATGTGTACCAAGATTGATTCAACACCTGTCAACCGGGACATCTGGAAAATTCTACTCACCCTACAACCAATTGGAGACAATAAAGGGAACTATAAAATGAAAGTCTAGAAGTTGTGTCATTATAATTGATAAAATGATTATGAACCACAATAAATTGTGTTTGAGACATTGTCATCCAGTAAATAATACTGTTTTACTCACTGTGTGATATATCTAATATTCAAGTACTGGTTTGTAGGGATTTTCTTTGGTTGGTTGGAGGATATCATTATGAGTTGACATGAATTAGAGAACGATTGGAAAACCTGTTAGTACTGGACAGCTGTTTAATCAGCCTAGTTTGAGACTCTTCGTTAGTGCTCACTTATTGCAAAGTGGTCGTGCTGTGTCGTTAGTTGACAGAGGTTAGAGTTCATGAGCCATTGGAGCAGGTGTCAGCTCCTGGTAACCAGAAGGTCCTGGGTTCGAACCCAGTTAGGTGAGTACTGATAAAGACTTCCAAAGTAGGACGACAAAGCTGTCCAGTACTCTCAGGTTTTCCAGTGGTTATCCAACCGTTATCAACTCATGATGTAATCCTCCAGTCTTTATATCTAATAATCAAATCAATATGGAATTACCTACTACCACAGTCTCTAAGTTTTACACATATATGGAAACTATCGTTGTCCCGCTGGATATTGCCTTCATCGCTAACTTCAGTAGGTAGTGAGCCTCAGGCATTCTGAATGGGTTAGATGTGAGTATCTCTCCTTGTGACCATTATCATGATTGCTTGCTCTGACATATTCCGATTTATGGTAGTATTAACCTGTATTTAAAATTTTCTGTCCTTTGATCTGATATATAACCTTTTATTGGTGCGACTTGTTCTTTATTGTGATATAAAATATAAGGCAATCTATAAAAATTGTCAGTCGTAGAGAAAACCACCAGGGGAAATCAATATTTCATCCAAGTAGGGTTCGCATAGTTCAGATCACATTGAAGTTAGCATCAAAATGCAGAGGAACAACTTATCCACCTATAAACTCATAGAATCCAACCACAACAAAAACCATGTAGTACTAGGCAGCTGTTTCGCTCTAGTTTGGAACTGCTCATCAGTAAACACCTGTAGAGTTTCGAACCCAGAACCATTCGGTTAAAAGGTGACCATGCATTCAATGAGATCCCTGTTGGTGCATACTAATGGAGAACCATAAACTCGGACGAAACGTCTGCACAGTACTCTGTGGTTTTCCAGTGATTTTCCAACTGACGTCAGCTAGCGATTAAACCTGCCAAAAGTCAGATGCCTGCAAAACGAACACCTGAATACAAGAAGGGTATAAACCTAAGCCATGATAATTTTTTCTGCTATTTCCCAAAAAATATTCAGTTCTCACTTTCGGAAATAATTCACAATTTGTAATTTATACAGTTCGAGGTGTAATTCCACCATAATTTCCCTTGGGGACCAAAATTATTCCGGTCGTATGGCTAGTTATGAGTGAAAATTTGTTGACTGGTTAATAAAAACTCGGAGGAAGTCACATGAACTGTTCCTGACTATCACCCGCCCATTCACGTTAACATATAGTTTTTGACAAGAAAATGTAGTTAACGCGATTTAAACCGAATCGACAAACAGAATAAGTAACTTAGCATTTGGTGGATGCTGACTAGTAGTGGAATCTACGACGCGCAATTCGCCATGTCTGAGACTCGTCAACTGAACATATCTGCAATGCCTACTGAGTGGTGGTGTTCTCACTGAAATTCCCATGTCACACTTATCGTTTCAAACGTTAAAGAATTCTCCAATCTACTACTTTGGCCACGAGAATCTCCATCTCGTGCAATGGATGTAAATTACTATTTATTTAGGTCGAAATTAATGGTCTCTCTTGTAAGTCGGACAATATGCAAAGCCTTGACTTCACTGTTAGTCACCATCCTCCAAATAACGTCATGTTAGACCTCAATGGTCGTCTAGACGTCTGTACCACCAGCAGACATATCAACAGAGGTCTAACGTTTTGGTCCAGTTTATCAATAGAAAAAACAAAATCGACAAAACAGTCCTCTCCTCGGTGCAGACTGAATTCTATCAGTCAGGTTGTAATGTGACCACCATTCTAGGTAGCTTGCCATCACGGTGCGGCACTGGGTGACGCGGGTTCGAATCTCAGAGGGGACATGAGTTCCTTCAAAGTTGCAGATACTCCTTGCTGATGAGTGCTGACTAGCACGAAACCTAGGTCCCAGGCTTCCTGCCGATTGCCTCCAACCATCTAATATCATCAAATCAATGTGCACCGTGATGGCGAGCTACCTAGAATGTTGGCCATATTACAACCTGACTGATAGAATTCAGTCTGCACCAAAGAGAGGACTAGACGCATCACACTAGTTACTAGTGTCAAATCAAAAGGCTTTTTTTTCCTAGCTAGATAGTCAGATGAAACAGAAATTATTGAACATCTCTGTCACTATAGTTTACGACTCCGAAACAAAACCTCCTCGGAACCTTCAGGTTAAACATTTAAACACACCGACCATTAAGATACTAGAAAAAACTCAGGGCACATAAATTTTATCTACTGCAGATTCCCAGTAAATATCACTACTGCTGGGCAATGTCACCAGCAAGTATTTACCCTCATATTCAACCTAGGGGACCCCAATTATCATAACTTCTTCCTAGAACTTTAGACACGAGTAAGTATTATATTGGGTTTCGGATGATGACTAGCAAGAGATTAATTGCTTTAGAGTAAAACTGTTATGCCTGCTAACTTATTATTTGACATCAAAAATTTATAAACATTTGTGCAGTCATGAGTTTCAGTGTTTTTATCCCTTCGTTTTTCGAGTGGGAAATTCACAGTGCTTCAAACTTGAGCAGCGGAGTTTTATTAATGGCAGTACTTACTGTTATTTAGGAAGTTTAGTTATTAGCCTCGTGCACGACCTTTCCTCTGTACTAGTCTTTACTACCAGCTAAGGGATGTTCTTGCGTCAGTGGCACAGAGGTAGGACGCTCGCTGCCAGCCATGCAGATGGTTCGAGGTGACAGAATAACCTTCAGCAGGAAAACAATCAATCAGAAGACGTTGCCTCTCTGCTAACAATAACGAATAATAATATACATAAAATATCTGTAAATTTCTGCTGATTTTCTCAATAAACAATCTGTTGCCTGGACCTTGTCTTCTGTCGTTACAGTTTAATCACACACAAGCAGACACACTTGTAAACGAGGTGGAAAATTATTGATATTAGATGGTTGGAAGCAATAGGAAGGAAGCCTTGGGGCTAGGTTTGGTGCTAGTTGGCACTTACCAGTTAGCAAGGTGTACCTTCAACCGTGAAGGAACTCATTCTACTTCTGAGATTCAAACACGCCTTACCCAACCATCTAATATCAACAATTCAAAGTATATCGTAATGGAGAGACACCTAGAATGGTGGACACATTGCTAAATTGACTGGTGGAATTCAGTCTGCACCAGAGATAGGACCAGACACATCACATTATTTACTAATTAGTGTCTAATCAGAGTTGAGAAATTATTACTGAAAACCGTTTTCAAGTATTGGTTTATAGGGATTTGGTTGGTTGGTTACAGGATTTCATTATGAGCTGACATTGGTTAGAGAAACACTGGGTAACCTAGGAGTACTGGACTGCTGTTTCGTCCTAGTTTGGGACTCTTCAGCAGTACGCGCCAACGGGGGTTCGAACCCAGGACCTTCTGGTTACAAGGCGAGCTCGTAGACCATTAAGCCACTGAGACCCGATCCAATGTTCCTTGAATTCTAACTTCTGCCGATTCACGACACAGCGCAACCGCTAGCCAATGTCTTTGGCGAGTATTTGTCCTCACTTTCGACCTGCTGCACCCTATTGGTCACAAATTCCCCCTAGAAAACCATTTTTCTATTCGTCCACTAACCAAAGTTAAAATAAAAAAATTTTTCTTGAATAAGTTCAAAAGTTTCATTTCTTCTGTTTATCTTTGCAGTCTATTTTCGTTATACCGCTATGCGTTCCGTGTAAACCAAACGGTTTGCAGTTTCAGCAGCCGTGTTATTTCTTTTCGCAAGGTAGGATTCCTAGCCTCAGGTCCAGCCTTGCTAAATTACAAGACTTACTACTGGCTGAGTGAGGCTTAGGAGTGCTTCCACTGGCCAGGAATCGAACTGACGACCACGTGCATGGTCGACGAGTGTTCTACCATTGGACCACTGACTCAGTCTGTTTTGCCAGGAAATAAACATGCCAGCATTCCAAACATGCACTACTGCTCAAACTTACCTTTTTCAATGTCTCCAAATTTACATTTAACGCTAATTCTGTTTTCAGTTTATCAGGTAATAGACCGATTGTATTAATATCCTGACCGCCGCCACCACATCCTCTAGAACAGAAGGAAAATATAAAAATTTTAAAGTGAAACAGGTCAATACAATTTTGTGGGTTTTTTGTGAAAACTGTTCGAAAGGTTAATATTTATCATATTAACATAAAACTCAGTGGTCAGAGTAAGATCCTACAAATTAAATTTTGTCTGCTTCACATTTATTACACCCAGCATCACTTTCCAAGTGCGTTACTTTGTAGGGATTCGAATGACATTCAGTCTTATTATGGAATGACATCAGCCCGACAGCTGTTGAAAACCAGAAAACAAATGGACAGCATTTTTTCCCTAGTTTGGAACTCCTTAACACTACGTACCCATAATCTTACTGGAGATCAGACCTAGGATCTTCAGGTCTTGATGCAACCATCAGCAACTAGGTCTATATCGCCTCGTCCCTTGAGACTTCTGAAATGTAGTTTGATATCAGATTCGATGTTTTAGTTGCTATTAAGAATTACTTTTGAGCTCATTACATAATTTATTATGCCTATTAAAATGCTTTTCCTGTTAACTTCATATCACCATTTCTGTTTCTTTCCCTTAGCTTGTGAAGTTAATCAATTCACTCAGTCAAAGATTTCATAATTAAATCGCTACTCCAAGTGTTGGTTTGCAGAGCTTTGTTTGATTTCAGAATTTCGTTATGAAATGACATCTGTTAAAGGACTGCTGTTTCGTCGCAGTTTAAGACGTTTTGGAAGTTCGCAACCACTGAGGTTCGAACCCAGGACTTTCTGGTTACAAAGTGAGCTCGTAGAACAATAAGCCACTGGGACAGCTGTCCAGGACTCCCAGGTTTTCCAAAGCTCCTCTAACCGATGTCAATTGATGATGAAATCCTCAAATCTTTACTTGTTACCTAACAATCCAGTTATTCCGACTAGCATTAACAGCTCACTTCCCTGATTCATACACCATATGATAGCACATCAAAACTTCTTTCAAAAATCGTCTAAAGTTTCAAGTTAATTTTTTTCAAATTTCTATTAGGAGTCAGACGAATGAATTGTCTTTGAAAATCAACCGCACATTTTTTCAAAGGTTTGTACCTTTACCATTACGCGTCCAAATAACTGTTCGACAGGCACACCAAATTTTTAAATACTTTTGAAGGAAATGTTGGGCATGGTGGTCTTAGTTTAGGGTAACAACAACCGGTGAGCTATGATGACATAATCAATTACAAATAATGCATTTAAAAGAAAGTTGTTATTCAACACAAGTTTGGAAGAATATTCGAGAAGTTCTGTTGGTTGACTTTAAAACACCAAAAAAACTAATGGATCAACAACAGACAGACATGAAAAGGATCACGCAGTACCATACGAATAAGCATTTAGAAGTTATTAGAAATCCCCAAGTATTGGTTTTATAGGGAATTCGTTTGATTGTTTGGAGGATTTCGTCATGAGGTAACATCAGTTAGAGAAGTATTGAAAAACCTGAACAGAGTACTGGTCAGCTGTTTCATCCTTGTTTAGCACTCTTCATCAGAACACACTCACTGGAGTTTGAACCCAAGACCCTCCGTTTGCAAGGCTGGCGAGGTCGTAGATCATTGGGCCACTGGTGCTCACTAGCGACTGGCCCCATTCAGGAAGTTAACCTGAGGTTCTAGAGGAAAGCCGTGACCAGTAGGATGCTGCAGGTTGAAGGTGAGGCAGTAACTCATCGAAGAAGACATTGGCTGGTGGTCGCGCTATGTCTGAATTCATGAACTGGTAATTTGATTGGGTCCCAGTGGCTTCTGAATAGTCAAGGAGCTCGCTAGCCTTATAACCGAAAGGCACTGGTTTCGAAACCTGGTTGTGGGTGTGTGCTGATGAAGAGTCCCAAACTAAGATGGAGGAAACCGCTGTCCAGTACTCTTTTCAGGTTTTCCAATGGTTTTCTAACTGATGTCAGATCATTATGAAATCCTCCAACTAATAAGAAATGAGTTAGGATCAGTGAGTCAGAAAAACAAAACATAGTAACGATAATAATAATGTAAGAACATTGAAAAGTAGAATACGTAACTGTGTTATGAGTAAAGAAACGTGTTTCCAGTGTGGAATAAGGTCAGTCAGTGTTGCTTTCTGTATATAAAGGTTTGGCTGGAGTTACTTGATGGCAAATGCTTGTTATTGATGATAGAAACAGTTTAGATACTTTGTGTTCTGTTTCGACTAGATGTCTACCAACGATACTGGGAAAAGAACGTGGAACTTTGAATGTCAGGCCTTTGAGGGTATGTACGGATAAGTGAATGTATGCCTACCTTTCTCAGTTAGCTGAATAAGTTCGAAATACCCAATTTATGGCTAACTGATTCATTTTTGTGACCTGAATCAGACCAGATGCACTAATGATTAGCTCTGCATCAAAAGACCGAAAAGGCCATCAAGTATTTGGATTACTTCAGTGTGGCTAACCGGCTAGTAAGTACTACTCGTTGATGTGAATCGTATCTAACTACTCATCTCAACCAATTAGTAGTATACGTCATGATGTCATCCATTCAGTTGAATGTTCAGTGTCATTTACTAAATGACAGTAATGCTTTGTACACAGACACACGCATCTTCTAAACATAAAAATGTCATCTCTAATGTGTTCACATTATTCATCGGAATTGTGACAGGCCTCCCAATACTCAAAAGTGAGGAATTTTAACCAACAACAACATCAACGACAACAAAATTTTATGACTTTCAGAAATTGTGAGCAGCGACCAGTTTGTTGTCAGTAATAATTGGTAAATTTTTGTTGTTGTTTTTTATCAATGTCTTCAATTAATTGTCATGACAAGAAATAAATTATGTTCCATTAGATGTATTCTCAATGGTCTTATTAGTTTCTCTTGATAAAATGAACAACATCTCATAAATGTGTTGCCTAATTAGGTCATTTTGTCAAATAGAATACACAGTGATAAGACCGTATTTGTGTGTGTTGGAATATTTCCCATGAGAATTATTTTCAAAATGAATGTATATGAAGTGTTAATGGCAAGTAAATTGACTATTCTCCACTGAATTTCTATTATTTTAAAGTCAATTATACAAATGGACAGTTGGGAACGAAAAGCTCTTAGATCGCAGAACTGAGCTTCGAGATAAATGTGGCGATATGTGAATGACACATCCGCTCTGTGTTGAAATCAGAACGCATCCCTCATTTTTTCACATATATTAATTCAGTGGTACACGAAATGCAATTCACTTCTGTGTTAGAAAACTAACAGAGTGAGCTGGTCATTCTAGACTGTAGAATAAGACAAAAATGAGATGGTGAGTCAGAGATTAGCATTTATAAGACGTCCATGAGATATCTCTCTTCAACTTTCCTTTAGGTGGGAGTGCTGCAATGAGTCCTGGCTCTCTTGAATAGTGTCTGTATACAATTCCTTCTGTGTTATTCGATTGTTACCGTTGTAATTCAGTATTTGATCTGTGTGAGTTGATTTTCTATAAACTTGGGTTTCTAATTCTCCTGTGGTTGTTCTCTTGACTAAGACGTCCAAAAATAGGATTTTGTTCCTGGATTCCTCTTCCCTTGTGAATTTGATGTCGTTGAAGACGTTGTTTATTAAGTTGTGAGTTTTATCTAACTCTTTTCTTTTGATTATTACAAATATGTCGTCCACGTATCGTATCCATACGCATACAAACACTATTGAGGGGGGCCAGGACTCATTACAGCACTCCCACCTTAAAGAAAATTGAAGAGAGATATCTCATGGACGTCTATCAAAAGAATGCATATCCACGAAATTTCATCAAAAGACATATCCCCAAGCCAACCTATCAAACCAAAACCCCCAAGGAAAGCACAAAGAAAGTCACCCTGCCATATATAAAGGATATATCAGAAATCACTACAAGACTCGTCAAACCTTTAGAAGTTGACGTCGCACACAAACCAACAAAATCAATTTACTCAGTTCTATGTCAACCAAACGACTCAACAGCGAAAGAAGATGAAACCAACATCATCTACAAAATAGATTGTATCAACTGCGAAAAACACTACAGTGGCCAAAGTGGACGTCCCCTTCTTCTTCGTATCCACGAACATAAGCTAGCCGTCAAAAGACATGATATCCACTCCCTCATATCACTACATACAGACAACCAGTAGCATCAGTTCGATTGGGAAAATGTTCAAATATTAGACAGAGGAAACAACAAAAATGCTAGAAAATTTTTAGAAGCTTGACATTCCAGGGAATCATCAATCAATGGACACATCGAGATTGACAAAATTCATCAACCGATAAGAGAGAAACCTCACACACAAGTGGTCAAAGTTCAAGTGAAAGAAACAATCAGTTCCAATACAAGTAGGCTAGAAGGTGTGAAAACACACAAAAACAACCAATCACGTCCAAGGTCACCGGCGGGAGATGATTTATAATCTGAAAGCTCACTTCAATAGATTGAAGCATTCTCTGAAGATGTCACCTAGTAGGGTGATGAAAGCTTCGCAAATTAACTATCCAGCTCAGACAACACAATCACATCAAAATATTTAGACTATAATGCATCCAATCCAGAATCGGTAGAGAACTAGTAAGCCAGGAGATTTAAATAATGAAATTCAACAAGTAAAGAAAATATTACTAGTGGATAAATAATTATAAGAATTCATTCAGAAATGTATGAAGAACCATAGAAAAAATAAGGTCACTGTTGAAAATGACAAAAATAATGCAGAATTCAAAGCCTCTGTAGTACTGCCATACAAAGAAGGAACGTCAGAGAATTTACGTAGGATTCTCAATCAGGCTGGAATTAGTTAGAGTGGCATCTAAACCAACTAGCCAACCAGCTCTCTCAGAGATAAACTTTTGTTGGTTTAAGTACCCAATAGATCAATTTTAAAACAAATAATATAATTTCTCAAGCAGCATGTTACGACTGTGAGGTCAGTCATGTAGGTCAAAGTAATTGGTCGGGGTCAAATAGATTATTGCAATTTGAACATTAAGCTAGCTAGACGTAGAATAATTGACCCTGCTAAGTTAACCGAGATAAAAGCTCAGTGATTACATTGCATTGGATTCACCTGCATATAATCACAAAGAAGGGTGGAATAGGGTGACAGTATTAAAACTAATAAAGTAAGGTGAAGAGACACGGAGAGGTTAATCACTGCAGCGTTGTTTTTCGTCCAGTCAACACCGCACACGAACAGTCAAAATGACGCACTATCTATGTTGTAGATATGGAAGGTGGAAACGAGCAACATGGGGAAGAAGGAGAGAGAAAAAGAGAAAATATGTATATAGCAAATTTTGAAGTCGTATGACTAAATTGATTAAGATATGACATGATTATGAGTAATAAATTTTGCTCGAAACCTTGTCATTTAGTTATTAATTCTGCATCAAGACTGTAAGATATTCGAAATAAACGTATCTTAGAAGAAATAACATTCTACCACAGTGAGCAAGTTCTACACTTACATACATAATTACTGAATTGAGCATGATAAGTTTATTGTTGTTTACGATCACCATTATCCAAAATAACCCCATTTTAATTTAATAGATGTCATTGAAGCGTACGCACTACGAGTTGACATGTTAGTGGAGAGCAATTATTTCGATGGAACGTACTCAGTTGGCGAGAAATGCAAATTCACCTAAAAGCCAGTTAGGTTTGCGCGTCCAAAGATTATGAACTGGGAGGAGAAGCGTCATTTCATGGGACATATATAGTTTTTGTTCGTCAAAAAACCGAGCACCACTTCTCTTTTTACTAGTTATGATGTGGATGGGAAGAAATATTCAGTTATCTGAAAAAGAATACTTCGTCACTAAAGTTTTAGGAGTCAGGTAAAGCAAACCACATGCCTCATCATTGAATAGAGCAGTGAAATTTCTACTTTAATTTCATCAACTAAGGAATGACATTCAGCCATCTAGACATCGTAGTATTGTGGACACTGCTTCAAGACACAAACTCAAGGATCTACAGACTACAAGGAACAAGAAGGTCGAGGATGAACGAGCGATGAGACTTCAAGTGACCATGAAGACAAAGACAGTGAAAAGGCTCATTTAACACCAACATTTATCAGTCAACAACATTCGGTAAGAACTGAATGAAGCCACTTCTTTCACCGACTCAACCTAAGCATCATGTTAATGCCAGGCAGGAATGCATTGGGAAAGTAAGACACTTTTATTTCCCCTAAGATCAGTGTAGAGATCTACCTCACTCAGCATAAGGAACAAGATCCGAACTGTCAACAAGCTTCCATATAGCAGAGATAAATAAACAGATGAAATTGGGGATTGATTAAACATACCCCGAGTAAACCTTTGAGTGATACTGTACACCATCTCAGTTCAAATACAAAAGACGGGTTGGGCGTGGATCCAAGGGTGGGATAGTGTAGTGTAGTTCGTGTGAGCGAGAAGTGAATGCATATGGGCAGTCATGAAACCAATTAGAAGAGACTTGAGAGAACACAATGACATGTTGAGGTATCACTGAAGTCTTATGTTCCACTTGAAATCCAAAGGAACAATCATAATAGCAACAATATCTACTGGTCAATCAAATCAAATTTAGAAAACAGAAAGATTGAGTGAAGAAATATTTACTTTTCAATTAGATCCTCATCTCTTGCTGTACTTTAATATACATAGCATTCTTACTACAATACACAACAGTTTACCAAACAAGTGACACTGACATGTTTGTTAACAATAATTAGTCAGTGGGGTGATAATTAAAGAAGAAAATTAATACACACAGTTAAAGCGTAGAAACGGTTGCAACACGTGGATTGCATAATGCATAATTTTGGAAAAGTGAACAGTAATTAAGGAATAAGTATGTGCACAGGTTGATTACGTAACAGACTGTTATCATTGTCCAAATCGTTTTATTTTCTTTAGGAATCCTGAAAAGTTTATTGATAAGAATCTGAATCTGAAACCAAAACAGCCCAAGTTACCAATAGTTCCAAAAGGCCTTATTCTTACAGATGCAGTTCCTAGGAGACAACACCAGTGAGATACTAACACAGCGCCTAAGAAATGCGGTAAAAGTAGCATTCCCTGCTGCTGAATTACGGTGTATCTTTAAAACCACTCCTCTTCTGCGTTCGGGAATAAAAGACAAACTGCCTTATTTCGCCTCTTCCATGTGTATATACCAATTTAACTGCTCCTGTGGAGTGAGCCAGTTACATAGGCCGTACAATTAGGCGTGTTTCTCGTAGAATTTCCGAACATCACCCTGCCTGTTTAAGCAAAGGCCAAAAAATATCTATTCGCAGCGCTATTCTGTCTCATCTTGTGGAGACAGAACACAAGATTGACGTTAATCATGCTTTCAGGGTCATTTACCGCATACCTACGAATCTCAATCTCGCCTTAAGAGTTCGACTACTAAATATTGCTGAGGCTGTGGAGATCCACATTAAGAAGCCTAATTTGTGCACTCAAAAGAAGTTAGTACAGAAATTATCATTACCTTGCCCATCTAGGTTTGAATGGTCTTGAAGTTTTGTGGAATTTTCCTAATTTTAATTGATATTCTATTTGCTATTATATCTTTATTATTATTATTATAATTTTTACATCTTTAATGAACTGTAATTCCATTGTGATCTCACTTTAAAAATCGATATTATTTAAAAAACACATATTGTTATTGACCACTAATCTAGAATATTCTATGTATATAAACATGCATTCATAATTGTAGAGCCAGAAGAGCAATTTATCGAAAAGGATATTCTTTGCTCGATTATTTTGTGTTTTTCAGAAGTTTGTATGAATATTTTTGTTATCAGTATAGACGGAAGAAGAACATGGAGACACTGTTAAAAGACTAAGAGAAGATAAAAACTAATTTGAGTGACCCAGTGAACATTACAGTGAAGGAAGAAACAGTCCTCTTAATGATAAATATGTCAATGTAAGTGATGATCAGTTAATCTTATTTACGAATCAAGTAATTCAAGCAAGGTTGATTATTGCAGTCATTTAAAGGACGTAAGTAATTTTGGAAAAGAAAATGGAACGACCAGATTAACCTAATAATCAGAGGATTTATTCATTTTGGAATTTTTATATATATATAAATCCTTTTTAGTTTTGTTATTATTATAAAGAATGGTTGATTGGGCTGCACATTCCTTTCCTTTATTAGTATTATTATTATAAGTGTTAGCAGTAGAATAGGAATTTCATGCTACAGGACAAGTTTATGAAGAAAAACAAAAACAAATTGAAAGGACAAATAATAAAAATTACACGAGTTTTATGTGAAAATGAGGCAAATAGTCATTGAAATAAGATGCATTTAGAACAGTTGGTTTCTTTTTCCTTCACGTTCCCAGTGGAACATAGGGCGGCTTCAAGCTAGAGGCTTGAAGTTTCTGTAGCAGTAGTGGTGTTTATTTTTTACAGGATGGCGTTGCTAACCTCATGCCCAACCTTTCCTCTTTACCAGCTTTATTTCTGGCTTAGCGAGGTAAAGGAGTTCGTCGGCCTTGGATCGAACCTCGGACCATGTGCATCGTCGGCTAGCGTCCTGACCGCTGTGCCACCGACGTACAGAACTGTTGGTAAGAGTATCTTATTATTAACAATAGATACAGAGCGTAGCGGAAATGGAAACTTCAATGAAGATAAGGTTGAAATCAGTGTGCTTAGAGTATCCAAGAAAATCTCACGTAGATTAAATAACACCTACCCACCTTATTTATCTTTATGAAATAGGTGTGAATTAATTACTTGGAGCAGGCAAACAGCCACAATTATTGTTTAAGGAGGGGGAGGGAGTTAAACACTCCTCATTTACCTAGATTGAAGGATGAGGAGGACTAAAACCCAGATCCTACTTGGAAGTAAAGCACACGGGAGTTTGAAATAAATGCAGAAATGAAAAGACTTCTTACTTGGTTGACTGTGGCTGGCAGTGGAATCAAGGATGCATGTTTCACCGTCCTACTCTGGACTAGGCATCTGAGTGTAGCTACATCTCCCGTGAGTCGTGATCTTCTCAGTGAAACTTGAATCCATCATTCATCTTTTGAAATACCAAAGTTTTATCCCTTAGTCTACTGGAACACTTGTGATTATATAATTTGTGTTAATTAAATTTAGATTCTCGGTTAGTGCATCGCAATTTCTTCAAACACATTACGTACTATCCATTCAAATGGCCCTAGTGTAAAACCAATCACTATATTGGTATTTTAAGTCAAAAAAAAAACAACAAAATTCCTGGCATGTAAACCAAAGTATTATGATTTAAAGCTTAACCCAGCTTAGATGTAGACTATAACCCTCAGATATTACTTATATCACTTAAGTAGTACATACTTTCAAAGTTCTTCTTAGAAGGAGGAAAACTAGCCTCTACATTCAAAACATACTCTTTTTTGTTTCACAGGAAAACGTTAAATTTGTACTATTTTGTGAAATTATGGCGTGGGTAACTGAGAAAATTTACCGGTATTATTTAAAGAGACGTTTATGGGCACACAAATATCACATAGCGGAGAGATTTATTTGATATCAAAGAGAGGAAATGAACGAGTTTTGTGGAAAAGTATGGGAGACACGAAAAGAAGACAAAGAAAAACAACACAAAGGGCAGAAGATATGTGCAAATGCACACTCTGTTACCAAGTCTCTTATCTTCTCGCATAACAAAATGATAACATTCAGTGCTTTATACTACTCTGATATGAATGATGGAATCATATTATTTATTATTATTATTATTTTCTTAGGCTTCGAATGGAACATAGGGCTTCAGCAGCACATATTAATTTCACCTTGTCGTATGATTGTCTTTTCAGTTGCCTTCCCGATTCACCATAAGCTGTCATTCAAGTACCACTCATCTGCATATCCTGTATGCATTGTTGCTCAGTGTTTTCCTTAGCATATTCCCCGTCCATTTTCACTGCCTTCTGTATATTTTTTGATCGATAGGTTCTTGGTGGGTTCGTTGACCTACCAAAGTCCTTTCTGGCTTCTCTTCTCCAACCGGGAAGCTATCTGATCTTCAGCGTCACGCAGAAGTAGTCACAGCGGTGATTTCGCAGTATCATTATTATTATTTCCTTTAGTTCCTAGAGGAACATAGGGATTCAGCCGTGCGTCTCCATTGCGTTCGGTTCTCTGCTAGAGTTTTCACCTGGCTCCAGGTCTGCCAGGTGAGCGTCACGCAGAAGTAGTCACAGCGGTGATTTCGCAGTAACCTGTCGGAAATTCTTCTCTTAACGTGGTCAATAGGTCTCTAGGCCATACAGAAACAGTGACTGACTTATCATAAGCGCTGAAGATCTCGGATGCTTTTTTATGCTGAGTTCATTTCAAACTAGTGAAGGTCTATCTTACTTTTCGGACCTAAGTTGGGTTTAATACCTTTATCTGATCTAACTGCACTAAAAGTGATTCTGCTCTCTTCAGGGAATTGAAAGACGTGATTTTATGTAAATTTCTCCCACTGGTGCCTTTTGTCTATGTGTCTTCGCCACTTTCGTATTGGTAATGTTCAGCAGGAGTACTGACTTCGCTGCCCCATTTATCAAGTTGTTCTTTTCACCTGGAAATCTTCAAGTTATTAAAATGACTATTTATTCTATAATAAAAATAGTAGTCGCATAATTCCATTATGAATGAAATTTATTTTGATAAAGTCTCACATTGTTACATGGTGATATTTACTGATGACGTTTTGAGCACAATTTACTACTCATAATCATATCATCTTGCTATGATTATGACATTAAGGAATAAATGAGCGTAGGGTGGGGAAATATTTATGTGTTCTAGTTCATGGTCATATTCGCAATTCCTGAGGATTTTAGTTATGTCTCATCTCTATCTCTGGTGTGTGCTAAGAATAAAAGGTCACAACTTTTAAGTTGTTTCTTGCACGATAATGTGGTAATATTAGTAACCATGACTGTGAACATTTTTGAAATCCTTTTAATATATCAAAGTCAACTTTAAGGAACAGTTTGGATGTTTGGATGGATTGTTCTGTACAGCTATCTATGTACCTATCTATCTATCTATCCATCTATCCCTGGTCTATCTATCTATCTGTCGATATGTATATATATTCATGTGTATAATGCTACATATGTCACCGGGGTATCTAGTAACACCCACGAGTATCGTCCTCTTTCGGACATCTTTTCTTCACACTGAGGATTTAAACACATAGATTTCTTATATCTGTACATTCCTAATTTAATGAATAATGAAGCTATTCTGCCGGAACCTCCGACTTTATCAATTATTTCTGTAGCTATCTAATATTAGAATTTCGAGTGATCTTATAATTTTTTTTGTTTTTCCTTCAAGTTCCCAGTGGAACATAGGGCTTCAAGCTAGAGGCTTGAAGTTTCTGTAGCAGTGTTTATTTTACAGGATGGGGTTGCCAGCCTCATGAGCAACCTTTCCTCTTTACCAGCTTTATTTCTGGCTTAGCAAGGTAAAGGAGTTCGCCGGTGACCGTGGATCGAACCTCGGACCATGTGCATGGTCGGCAAGCGTCCTAACCGCTATGCCACCGACGTACAATAGCAGATAACAATCTGTGTCAAATATTCAATCGTTGAAAACTAAATATTTCTAGCAGAAGATGTTTTAAGATTGAAAGTTGAGAGTAATTCATCCACAAACCAAGGCGTTTTTAGCTGTCTATATTATAAATCTGTGGAGACTTAAGTAGGTATCCACTTATTCCTCCCAAACGAGCAGTAGAATGCGTCTGCCTTTACATAAGCAAAAGAGACTTACAAACCAATTCTTGAACTGTTTCTCCCTGCTAACAGGAGCCGGAATGACTACTAAGTTTGGAACTATTGTAGTGATTTAATTAGGGCCAAATACGTTACGACCACATCTATTCTCCCGACAGATATCTGTTACTTTCACGGTTTAACTTTTTTACATAATAGTAGGGTTTTGCAATTAAATGTTATTATATTACTTAGGAGACTTATGACGAATCATATTGCAATATAAGTTAAGGAATTTAACTATTTGAAAAATAAGGATAGATTTGGAGGAGTCGAATTTTTCCAGAGGTGGAAAGATTGAAATTAAAGAGCCGGAAACAATGTTAACCAGAAAACACAACATAAGAGGAAACTTGCCAGTGTATTAAGGTCAAGTTATTTGTCCGTGTAAAAGTACGTTCTACTGGCGTAAGAGTGGAATTTAAGCATTGTGGTGGAAATACAATTCATTATCAGAAAGGCTTATTTGATATAACACAGAATGCTACAGTGTTAATAACTGGATGAGGTTTCAGTTACAGTTTGTTGATCATAATGATATCAGTTTAGTCACAACGGTTTCAGTATTTTGCTTTATAGATGTTTTACCTCCCCTTTTGTTTTTTATTGCGATTTTCCATGTGGTCGCACTAGACATCATTTCATTTCTATCTCAAGTATGTAGTGTTGATTGGATGAACCGAAAGATCTAATTAAGAAAGATTGTTAGCATACGTCAGACTGTTAGATCAGGATCAGTTAGATTATCGGAACAAAGAAATTAAGCTAGACCTAGAGTGATTGACTCTGTTAAGTTAAATAACCTAGATAGAAGCTCAGATATTGCATTGCGTTCACCTGCGTGCAATCACCAAATAGGGTGGGACAGGGTGAGATTATCAAAAAGTAATATAGTTAGGTGGAAACAGAGTAAGAATGATTACTGATTATTCGTTTATCGATTCAACATTGCACACGTGCAATCGAAGTGACGCAACATCTATGCCGGAGATAACAAAAGTGACAACAAACAAGGGACATATGTAAAAATGTGTATACAAAGCAAACAGTGAGGCTGTGTGAATACATAGGGATGTGATTATGAGCAGTAAATTGTGCTCGAGACGTCATCCAGTTAATAATACTGCATCATCACTGTATATAACATCAAATACACTTATCTCATGTAGAATTATATCCTACCACAGTGCCCAAATCCTACTCTTACTCCAAGTATTTTAGCTGCAATTTCAATCCTGTAACTATTATCGCATCAATGAATTGAAAGATGCCTAAGCTTTGGTTTTCTAACAACTTTGATGAAGCCAAACTATACCTGGCTTCAGCGAAGAGACTCTTTTCAACGAATTCGCTATCAAGTTGTACAATCGTACATATTTTTAATGGTTCTCTAACTGATATCAATCCGTGGTCAAGCGCGTAAAAAAATGATGCAACACACATTGATACAGTATTAATAACTGAGTGATGTTTCGGACATAGTTTGCCGGTCATAACGATATCACTTAAGTCACAAAGGTTTCAGTATTTCACTTCATCGATGTTTCATCTCCTCTTTTGTTGTTCATTGCAATTTTCCATGTAGCCGGACTAGACGTTGCGTCATTTGTATCTCAAGTGTGTGGTGTTGATAGCATAATTCACCAAACACCATGTAATTACTGTGCGATCGATTGCATATATCACACTGGTAGATCAGGGTCAGTTAGATTATTGGACGGTGGAAATTTAGCTAGACCTAGAATAGTTGACCATAATAAGTCAAACAGTCAGCAAAAACATTCACACACTGCGGTACATTTACTTGCATGAAGTTACACGGTAAGGTGGAACAGTGGTAAAGTAATAAAAAGTAACATAGGTGAGGAGAGAGGTTAATTACTGAATCTTTGTTGATGCACTGAACACCACACAGATACAATCGAAATGACTCAACGCCTATACCGGAGATACATAAATTGGCAAACAGTGAGGGTGTGTGAATACATAGCGATGTGATTATGACCAGTAAATTGTGTTCGAGACGTCATCCAGTTAATAATACTGCATCATCACTGCCAATCTGTGCGTTGGTGGCACAGCTGTTAGGACGGTCGCCGACCAGGCACATGGTCCGGCGTTCGAATCCCGGCCGACGCACTCCTTTACTTCGCTAAGCCAGAAATAAAAGCTGGTAGAGAGGAAAGGTTGGGCGTGAGGCTAGCGACTCCATCCTGTAAAAATAAATCACTGCTACAGAAACTTCAAGCCTCTAGCTTGAAGCCCTATGTTCCACTGGGAACGTGCAGGAATATAAAAAACTGTATATCAAGTCACACACACGTATCTCATGTGGAATTTTATCTCTACCACAGTGCCGAAATCCTACTCTTACACCAAATAATTTAGCTACAGTTTCAATCCTGTAACTATTATCATTTCACTTAATTGAGGGGTGTCTTGGCTTTAATTTTCAAATGGTTATCATGAAGATAAACTATAGCTGGTTTCCTTATCTCTTATATGTAAAAGATATCTGATGAAACACATTTCTCTATGCTACTACATTTAAAAGTTGAAAATTTGTCAATTAGTAAGCTGGAGATAAGATGTCACCATTCTTCCGGTAACTACTTTGAATCAGATAACTAGTTATACTATCTGATGAAGAAAAAATGTAACGGCTATGCAAACGGAGACGAATCGGTTATTTTCTCTGTGAGGATATTATCTGCCAGACATTTTAGTCTAATCTGGATTCTGTTTGGTCGATTATGATAAACAAACTGAATTCCTTTGTTAGTGAATCATTTTTAAATGAATATTAGAAGATTGCTGTTAAACGGGTAAATATTTGCCGCAAAATGAATATTTCAAAGATTTTTCATTACTTAAGGTGGAAAGCTTTAATCTGGTAGAAACTAAAATAAAATTATCAGAATTGTAAGTTTAAGGCAGCAAATTTCGTTAATTGGTCAGAAATTAGGGCAAGATTAAATAAGCAAGTTAAGTGATGTAATCTAATTGATGGGGTTGAGTAGAGCTCAGCTAAATTTCATATTAGTTTGTCTATTAGATAGATAACATAGTGAGTGAAACAGTATTATTTACTGGATGACAAGGTTTTGAACAAAATTGATTGCGGTTCATAATCATATCAATTATAATCAAACGACTTCGAAACTTGAGTTTTATGGTTTTCTTTGTCCTCACCTATTTGTCTTAGGGGCATTAGAAGTACGGGCACAATGTGCATTGACATTAAAACGACAAAAAGTGGAAAGCCCAGCCTGACAAAATCAGAGATAGAATCCTACAACACCTTAAGAATAACAAGGATAGAATAAAATAATATAATAAAATAAATAATGATAGTAGTGATAGTGACAATAATAATAATATTAATAACGACATGCATGTCAAATATACGCAATACAACACTAACAATAAGGAATCTAAATCAAAAGTAGTAATTCCATATAAGGAAGGAACCTCGGAAACCTTAAGCAGAATTCTTAACAAGGCAGGAATAAAAGTGTTTGGCATCCGAACCCACAAACTCAATTAGAAACAAGCTTTGTCGGTCAAAGGATCCTGCCAGTGGAGCCTTTGAAACAAAACAGTTTAGTTTATCTGATACCCTGCAATGATTGTCAGGTCAAATACATATGTCAGACTATCCGAACATAAAAACCTAGCAAAATCTAGACAAGTTGAACCAAATTAGATAAGAAATCTGAAGAATAGTTCAGCTTTAGCACTCACTACATGCAATTACACACAACCATACAATAGGATGATGGGATAATATGACAGTTTTAAGTTCTAATGTCACAGAGTGGAGGGAGAGGGTGATAACAGAAACTTTGTTTATCGAATCAACTGCAAATACGTGTAACAGGAATGATTCAACACCTGCCCACCCAGATATCTGGGAAATTCTACTACCCCTACGACGACAAATAGGAGAGAACAAAGAAAACTATAAAACTCAAGTGTCAAAGTCGTGTGATTATAATTGATATGATTATGAATAATAAATTTTGTTCGATACGTCATCCAGCAAATAGTACTGTTTCCTCACTGTGTGATACATCTAATGAACAAACTAATATGGAATTACTTACTACAACAGTGCTCAAGTTCTATACATATACTAAGAGCTCAGCTCAAGTTAAAATTGAACGAATGTCAAGTTAACAACAGTGGTAATAAGAATTACAGATTTAATAAGGGGTGGGGGAAGACAATATTATACAATTAAGAAACTAATAAGCAAGAAAAAGACGAAACAAAATTACGTATTTGGTATTAAGATAGGTTGAGTCCACTGCAGATCCGATACCTGAACAAACTCCTTTCGCATACAGAGTTCAGGTTTCAATGTGTGGATTGCCATCGCTTCTGCTTTATTTGAAGAAGTTTGATTCGTACCGTCAAGCAAGATTCACACGTATCCTGTGGATGACTTTAAAGTTACTTTGTAGTTTTGTTGCTTAGTGCTCCTATACTATCGGGTGTTCCAGAATAGAGCTTTGCTGGGGAACCTTCTTTTTCCCTTATGAAACCATAATGTTAAGTGTTCTATGATACGTCTAGACAGCAAACGCTGGGTACGGCTCCACACGAGCATGTGAATTGGTAGATGCACACTGATGATGCCAACAGTGGTAGCTTGTACTTTACATTCATGCGAATCATAGGTTTCATAGGGAGAAGGTTAGTCGAATTTCAGCCGTTAAGAAGATTTTCTTCAGTAAGGGGGACAAGCGGTTCTTCAGTATTTCTGCTGATGAATTTCCACTCGATTGAAGATTCAAGTGAAAACATAATCTGAAAGCCACTCACTTCGAAAACAATAGTGCTTACTAGACAGCCAGATCGAATCGATCTTGACATTGGACTGCCTTTTCATTGATGTTTGGCCGAGTCGAGTAAGCTACACAGGATTTGGATAGTGTTCACTGGTAAGGCTCTCTAATTCGTGTCGGATCAAATAAATCAGTGGTGAGTTTGGCTCCGGTCGAACCGAAGGATCATTTAATTATGATATCGAGTGTTACTGGTTCACTTGAGTAGTATTCAGTTAAGTAAATCAATAGATCAACCAATCAATAATACATATATATTAATATTGAAAGACGAAGATATGGAGAGATTGGCTGTCTTTGATCACTGGTGTTTGCGTCCTGTCTCACCCATTAAGTGATATAATATAGCGACGAGTTTTGAGGTTAGTAGAAGTGTGTTACGTACGAGAGGTAAGTCAGTCGGTGAAGTCATGAACGTGAATCGACTGAGATGGATAGGACGTGTGTCTTGATCACCTTCTTGACCACAGTTTATGGCATCAGAAAGACCATTTGTAGTATTCAGAATAATTTCAGTTTCCTTCGGAAACTGGAAGGATTTCCGTTATAGTACAGTGTAATTCTCAAATGACGAATTCCAGTCATTCTTGGAAGATATTTTTATAAAGGTAAACTATATCCATCAGTGATGAGGTTTGGTTTCTGCATCAAGCCCTTCTTATATTATTATTCTGTTTGGTTCTTAGCGGAGCATAGGACTTCAACAGAAGACCTCTTTTTAACTTCGGTCTTTCCTCTCTTTTCAGCTGTCTGACACCATGATTATGAAGAACATTCATGAAGCAATCATGTGTAGTGGTTAGATGTTCTATGACTTGACGTTTGTGTATGGAAGGGATTGATTTCCTGGAGGCGAATTGCTAGTTCGACGCCCTACATGTTTCAGACTTAGAACTGCCAGGGGAACTAGTGAACCAGTAGACTAAATACTTTCAAAGTCTTGATATTTCAAAAATAGGAAAAAGAGAAATTATTTCAAAAATATCCCAGTGAACCCATTAAGAGGTCAGAAATAACGATTCCATGTGTACTACTGAAAACCTTCCAAATTTCGCAGTAATCAACGTGTTTAAACCATTACAATCACAAGAAGAAAAGAGAACTAGAAGATGGAATCTCATTTCTTATATGACGTAGAAAAATCTGTAACAGGAGATTACTAAAAATGTGAAGGAATTCGTGGAAGTCCTAGTCTAGGGCTCTTCAGTAGTGCGCACTAACCACTAGGGTTCTAACCAAGTATCTTCTGGTTACAAGGCGAGCTCGTAGACTGTTAAGCCACTGAGACCCAATCAGTTACCACTCCATGACTTTCAACTTCCGCCAACTCAAGACAAAGTGTGACCAATAGCCAATGTCATTAGTGGTGAGTATTTATCCCCACAACCAACCTGCTGTACCCTAATAGTCACGACTTCCCACTGGAACCCAGGTAACCGACTATCTGAAAATGGCCAGTCATTGGTGAGCATCAGATGGACATTCAAGTGTTGGTTTACAGCTATTTCCAATGTTTCTCTAACCACTGTCCGTTTATGATGAAACCCCATAACCAATTAAATCACTGCAAACCATTATTTGAATTCCTATAAGGTTGACACTTGGATTAACCTTTACTCAGCAAATCTGTCAGTCAATAAATATGAACTCACGCGGCACAAATATATAATATCAGGTCAGCAAAACGCTTTATACTTACACTAATTCTCACAAGGTATGAATTTATCTGACAAGATAACAGTGTTTTCCACAGTATTATTTACTGAACACGTTCCGAGCACAATTTTGTCCGAAACTACATCAGTAAATAATACTGTATAACACGCTGTGATTTTGTTGAATAAATATACTCTATGATGGAATAAATATACTCTATGACAGTGCCCAAGTTCTATTCTTAATACAAGGAGATTAAATCTCTTGGTGACAAACAAACACAGTCAAGGTTATCAGAAGGACACAGATTTACGATTGGTTGAGAATCCCAAAATACTAATTTCGCACCAGAGGGAACATTGAATGAGCTGGCTAGAAGGACACTTAAAGCTGAGGTATCAAACACACAGAAATCTTGTAAACTGTCATGTTTCGCAGTGTTATTGTAATACTTTAGAAATCTTTCTCTGCAGTTTTAGGCTCTCCTGTCTGCAGAGTATAATGGTTAAACATTTACAATTATTCCTAGTTTAAGGAATCAACCACTTGAGAATAACTAATTGATTACCGGATTTCATCGTGAACTGAGAATAGTTAGAGAAATATTGGAAAACCCGGGAGTACTGGACAGACAGCTGTTTCGACCCTGCAGCATTACTCGACCACTACCAGGACTCGAACCTAGAAGCTTCCGGCTACAAGGCGAGCTCGTAAACCTTTAAGCAACTGTGACCCGGCCAGTACACAACATAGCGCTATCAGCACCAGTCAGTTCCATCCTTGGCGAATATTTGTCCTCAAACCCAGTCAGAAATTCCCACTATAACCCAGGTAACTGCCTACATAAATAAGACCAGTCGCTGATGAGAGTCAGATCAATATTCAAGTGGTTATTTGCAGAGATTTGATTGGTTACAGGATTTCATCATGAGCTGATATCGATTAGAGAACCACTGGTACGCCAGATTGACACTGCTTATTATTTATTTTGTTATAACTCCTTTACGTTCCCACTGGAACACAGGGCATGAAGCTAGGGACTTGTAGTTTCAGAAGCAGTGGTGTCTACTTTTACGGGATGGGGTTGATAGCCTAATGCCCAACCTTCTCTCTTTACCATCCTTATTACTGGTTTGGCGAGGTAGAGGAGTGCGTCGGTGGCCGGGGAGTGCATCCCAGACCCCATAAGTGGTTGATGAGCATTCAATCACTGTGCCACCGACGCACTACACTAGCTATTAGTCTCGCTATATCTTAAGTCGGCAGAGTATAGAATTCATGGGCAGCAGGATCAAGCTCCACTAGCTTAATGATCTTCGAGCTCGCCAAGTAACCAGGGGGTCCTAAATTCAAACTCAGGTTTATGAGTACTTCTGAGGAAACTCAAACTAGACTAACCAACCATCTGTTCAATACTCCCAGATTTTCTTCCTATGATTCCGTTGTTGATGTCAGTTCATGATGAAATCCTGTAACCAATCAAATTCCTGTATTCAAAAACTTGAAGATTAATTGATGATTTTGTTACAAAAATATTCACGAACTGATTGTTTATGCTTTTCATAACCAGTCAGTCAGTCAGAATGGATGAAATGAATTAAATGTATTGACATTGTATGGGAAAGTGAAGCTTGCTTCATTCCTAGAAATGTTGTTCTCGCCAGAGTGGGTGCTCACAGTCTGAAAAAAATCCTTTTACGAATTTATTGCAGGACATCAAGTGCCTATCAATGAAAATGTCAACGATTTGACCTTATTGGATACCACTCTCCCTACTGACAGTCATCAGAGTTCTACGAAGTATGACATAGTCTTTTTTAAGCAATCCTGGAAAGAATAAGCAGAGGTGAACAGTAAAGAAGAATAGGTAAGATGCACGAGTTGACAAACTGTTAGAGGAGCGGTTGGGTTATGTCTGAGTGCCTTGACTTCCTAATGTAAAAAGTCAGACGAAATATTCTTTTAGAAATCGCTAAGACATTGGAAGATCAGGATAGATCAGAAGAAATAATGAATCCACAATACTTAACTTCAGACTTGGTTTCTATATCAGTATCATCAATTTTGCAAAGGTCATAGGAACCAACGGCTTCATTTAACTTTCGTTTACATCGGAAACTGAAATTAACAGTCTGATATTTGGAAGGATTAAGGCGGTTAGACGAAGACCATTTGCTGACTCCTGATAGAAAGCTGTTCATCTTAGTACAGTCTAGGTGGGAGTTAACAGACATTGAAATAGTTAGATCATCGGCATACTTAACAAAGTTAATTTCATCAGAGTGAAACAAGTCATGCAAGAAGAAGAAAACAGAAAAGAAGAAAGAACAGTACGTCGAGGGACACCAGCCTCAGTAAGCAGTGGAGTGGACGACTTTTGTGTGACACACCGTGTACTGCTGTCTTCCTGAGAAATAAGAATACAGCCATTTGACAAGTCAATACTCAATTTGAGTTTCAGCAAGCTTGTTTAACAAAATGTTCCTAGGCACTGAGTTGAAAGCAGATGTGTAATCTAGGAAGGTGCAGCGAACAAAAAAAATGTTTACGAGCTCACTCAAGTAGGCAGAGGCTCCTGAATTTGAACTCAGGGGGATGCATACTTCTGAGGAATCCCAAACCAGACAAACCAACCAGCTGTCCAATAGTCCCTGGTTTTCCTCCAATGATTCTCTTACTGATGTCAGTCAGTACATAATGAAATCCTGTAAACAATCAAATTCCTGCATACGAACACTTGAAGATTAATTTTTATGATTTTGGTTACAAAAATATTTACGAACTGATTGTTTATTCTTTTTATGACCAGTCAGTCAGTCAGAATGAATGAATGAAATGAATTAAATGTATTGTACATTGTACGGCAAAGTGAAGCTTGCTTCACTCCTAGAAATGTTGTTCTCGCCAATACGATTATTCTGTTTATATGTTTATATGCATATTGTGTTAGCCTACTTACTAGATGTTAAAGCCCTAATAAATAATATACATAAGCTGAAACTTTAAAGCATGCCATGCATGATTTCTCTGCCTGCAGATTCTGTTTACAAGTCTCAATTTTTGTTTTTAAATCTTCTTTTTTCCAATTTTGATGAAAAGAGTACAGAGAGAAAGAGAAAATAGGCAGAAGATTCATTTCTTGTCAGTATACACTTTGGAGTTCATTTCCGATTGATCAAAATTATTATTTTAGAAAAACGAAAGTAAGTTGATGTAAGTGCAGAAAGCAAACAACAAAAAAAAGTGTAAGAACGAATCTATAATCATAAAAACAATAATAAAATGATCATCCGATGTTAGATTTTATTTATTTGTTTGTGTTTTTTTCGATTAATTTCACTACAGATTATATCAGAAATGGAAAGGTGTTTCGTCGTTTTCCGAGACTCCTCATCGGAACTCACCAAAGGGTAGTTGAGACTAGAGGTTATAAAGTAGAGGTTGAATGATGCACAGGCTGGCCTCGTCAGCTGAAAGTTCTGAGATTAATGGGGTAGTTTGTAGGCACTGGTGAGGTGACCAAAACTACGACGAAACGTCCCTCCAGTGTCCCATTGGATCTCAAAGTTTTCTTAACTGACATTGGTTCATGAAGAAATATAATATTGACGCCTTAATGTTTCATTCGAGTATTTTATAACAAAAAGTAAAATTAAAGGCCGTCTTTCTTCATTAGGAGAAACGATATTTTCATTATCATCTGAATCGTACTGAGTAGGGTCTCAAAGATGGCACAAAATAAACTTAAATGTATAGAGAAAATGTTTTTTTGTCAGTTGGAAAGATTTTTGTGAAACTAGAGTAGAACTTTCTCAGTGGGTGAAATTTATTTTGATAAAGTTTCACACTGTTATACAGTAATTATATTTACTGATGACCACGTTTCGAGCACAATTTATTGCTCATAATCATACCAAGGTACTCACACGACTTCCTAACTACATTTATATAGTTCCATTATTTCCCGTCGCTTGTCCTGATTTGTAGTAGTATTTTCCATATTCCCGGTATGAGTGATGAGTCATTCCTATTGCACGTGCTGTGTTGGGTGTAAACTCAATGAACGAGGATTCACTAATCAACATCTTCAACAACTTATTATAATTTCAACCCTCTCCAGCCCACCCTGTTGTGTGTTTGTGAGTGTTAACGCATTCATGCAGTGCTATTACTGAGTTTTCCTCTAAACTACTTATCTTCACAGGTGGGCTCAATCATTCTAACGTTAGCTAAATTCTTATGTTCTGACAGGCAATCTCACTACTCCTGATCTACTAGTTTGACTCGTGTAGTTGACTTAACTCACAGTCATTGTCTGATTGGGTCAACCAACCGTGTCCCTTAGCCTACAAAGCTTTCCTTACCCGAGTGAGTTTGTAGGTTTAAATGCCAATCTAATTTCTGTTTTATTAAGAATCCTACGTAGAAGGAGGATCAGATGTCCCCTCCTTATATGATGAAACTACTGTAGATGCCTTATATTCTCTCTTATTTATGCTATCATTACTAGTTTTACAATTATGTTTATTTTGCTTTTGGCCTTTTTTGATCTTCCTAATGAATTTTATAGGATAGTTATTTGACGTCAACGCGTCTTCTGTCTGATTTATTTCATCATTTATTTTGATTACTGAATCCTTGTTCATCGAGTCTACATCCAACACAACACGTGCAACAGGAATGACTCATCACTCATGCCGTAAATATGGAAAATACTACTATCAATCAAGTCAAGCGATGGGAAATAATGGAATTATATTAAAAAAAGTTCGAAAGCTGTGTCAGCGAGTACCTTGAATTGATTATAAGCAATAAATTGTGCTCGAAACGTGGTCATTAGTAAATATTGCAATATAACAAACACTGTGAGACTTTATCAAAATAAATTTCACTCACAATGAAATTATACTCTACCACAGTGCACAAGTTCTATTCTTAAATCAATTTCACATTGGTACATTGTTACACAGTATTATACAGTAATAAGTATTAGCTGGTCGTTCAAAGTGCTTAGAAACCATGCATGGAGTCAGTCATTTGATTTCTGGTTGACTCACGCATAAACCTCTCCTAGTCCTGTATGAAGTTCAAGAAAAGAGAGGATGTTAAATATAAGGTAAGCATCCTCATTCTGTGCAGCAAGAAAACACCACAGCTACTGAAATGTCATAATTTGAAATGTGAGTAGTCCTACTCTGGAGAGTAATAAATAGATTAAACTGTAGGTTGAATAAGCCAGACAGATTTGTTTTATTTCTTTGTTTGCCTATTGTGAACAAAGGATTTCAAGCTCTGAGGATTCCATAGCTGTGGTATGGCTAGCCTAAACACCAACCCTTCTCCTTTTTTGGGCTTACTACCAACTCGTAATCACGACGTTTGATGGTGTATCGGCTGAAAGTCAAACCCTGAACTGCATTTGTTGTTGAAGAACATTCTACCGCTGAACACACGAGGAAGCCAAACATTTTGAGTTATCAAATGCCATGAAATGATTAAGAGGTCAAGTTTATAAATAAAAGTATTTGCTTGCAGTGAGTCAGAATAACTAAATTAAAAACAAATCCACGTAAAATAAGTAATTTAGGAAAATAATCCCAACAGTCACAATACATGTACTGATACATATACGTCCTAAGTTGCTTTAGGAGCATTATGACTTGTCAGAACCTATAATTAATGGAGAGGAGCACTCACACCCTTCCATTTTGGAAAACATTGTTGAATCAAAGCAATAAAATGAATTTTTATGATTCTTTCAAAGATATGTACAAAATGTAATCGACGGAGGAGGCATGGATGACGTAAACTAAGTTTTATAGAGACTTGAATCGTTGGGAAATTTAGTCCAGCTTTATGTTCGCAAACAATACGTCAACACATGATGGCAAAATTAATATACTAGATGATGACTTTGATATTGTTGATCTCGGTTGCTCATTCCTCATCGTCTTTATTACTTTTCACATAAGTCACTGTGAAGTATACTCTTGCGATTGGATTAGTTGAAATGTATTGCTGTATACCCCAATAGGTTGACCTAAGAATGTCAGATCTGTTCATCAAACTATTCCATATGAATTTCAAGTGCATAGATCACTGATGTGGATCAAAATCTTTCACACAACCTCTCTCTTTTTAGTACCTCATATCTTTTAGGCCTTCAGGATTTCGATGTAATGTTTCCTTCTTTGTGACATTTCTACTGACTACAGCCCTTCTAAGGTACTTTCTTCTATCATTTCTCTACTTTTGTGTAATTTATGGAGTGTGACGAATTGAACTGGTACATCCATCTGCAACACTTTATGTTGAAACCCAGCAATAGGTATTTTATATTTTATTATTCCTTTGGGTTCCAAGTGAAACATAGTGCTTCAACAACAACTCTCCACATTGTTCTATTCTCTCCTCTTCAGTTCCTTGGGTCCACGAATGACTATAATCTGTCATCTCCTTCTCGCCCTACGACCTCCTCCATGTCACCCTCGATGTGACAACTCACTCGTCACTTCCCATTAGTATTCTAATGGAGCTATGTCCTGCATTGTGCACAATGTCATTCGATGGCCTCCTTCACCTATACCTGATATATCCACATTTCCTCATACATATTTGTTGACTCTTGGTTGGTTTGTTGCTAATTCTTTCTCTTCAGTCATTTGTCCTTCAGTATGGAGTCGGTAAAGGTAGCTATTGATAAGATTCTGCAGTAGCCAGTTTGGAAATGCTTTCTATATCGCTGGCGCCAAGTTCCTGACTCGTATAGAAGAACTGGCAGGCTGACTTCACATTTGTGCTGCAAATCCGAATCTTTTTCCTTATACTGGCTGAGTTAGTACAGAAGATTTGCAAACTGGTTTCAGGTTGATGAAGGCGTATCTCGACTTTCCGATTGTGACTTTGACGTTTTCGTCCGTTCCGCCTGTAGTTGAAACCATGCTTCCTAGATAAGTGAAGGAGGCAACCTCTGTCCAATCTCTACCGTTGATGGTGGTAGGTGTTGGCTATTGTGGCTGTTGTTTGGTTATCTCAGTAGTATACATATATATACATATCATATCAATGTAAAAATGTATTTCATGTAATCTATTCAACTTACTTTGACCATGCATAATCATACCATCGAAGTATACGACTTTGTAAGTCTTTACTCACTGAATTAGCCCGCATGTAACTTTTTGCATTATCCTAGAAAAAAAGAAATGCAATACGAATTTTATTTTATTACAATTTTCGAAGTTATTTTAACCATACATATCTCAATATATATATATATCTTGACGCGAATTAAGCACGTTTTCCTTCAATACTATCATTAATACTACTGATCATATGAAATGTTTACAATCCAATGTTAAAGATTAAGGTCAATCGAAACGTTGGCTTACTCTCAGAGAAGAAAATCACCGAAGTTATGTTAAATCAAATAGGTATTTTAAAAGCATAAGAATAACAGTTTAAAAAAGTCCGCTAATGGAATATTAAACCTACTATAACGAATAAAAAACCCAAATCGTAATTCTTAATTCCTTTAGGTAACTTTCTAAAGATTAATGTTAACGAAATAGTTATTTTTTTAAGGGATCATATCAGAGTGATAAATTATTAATGCAGGTATACTGCTAAATGTTGAGTCACTTACTATCATTAATTTAAATAGAGAAAAAGGCTAATTGAGTGGGTGGTTTCTATTTTAGCTAGCCACCTCCTGTTGTATCTATCTATCTATCTAGCTAGCTATCTCTGATCTCTCTATCTATGTGTCTGTCGACTCAGAAGCTCCTGTATAGGTACGCAGTTGCTCTGGGCACAGGCCATAAAGATAATATCATGAATTGGGTACCAAAGCAATTAGCGATAGCCTGTAGAGTGATTTTCTCAAAACAGCCGGAGCTTACCATGCGAAAGAAATAGATCCAATGACTACTGATATTCTGAAACTCATAAATTCGGAATAACCTTCCTTAATTTATCTGATATTGTGCTTAGTATTCTATTCATGCATATTATCACTTTGATAGATGTACGCATCATTTTGTAGACTATCTTATCTCATACTGACGTCACTGGCCGTGTATACACATGAATACATTAATGGTTCATTTTTAAAGAGATAGTGAGGCTTAATATATATTTTCTGTGTCACGTAGCTTAAGTACAAAGGGTTGAAGAAATAGGTAGCTGTTTCATAATGTTGTTGACGAAGTTAAGCGATATTAAACATCACTTTCCTCTGTATCTCAACCTCTGGTGGAACACCCCCTCATCCTTCTTCAAATATCTATCATCCTACTTATTCACGGAATTACAATCAACGCCGAATATGAGACCTCTATTATCTTGTTGGCGTTAAGGTGGATCGCATTTTGTTAATTCTTGTCCAAATAAGTGACACCGGTGTTACGACTGCAAAGGGGCTGGACACAAATACTGTTTTAGTCAGCAACACACACATACAACGACACTCACAACTGCCATCCTTGGCAAGTCTCCACAGATGCCATTACCAGTCAACATTTGTATGCCAAAAACTCCTTATTGTTCAGACTCAATGTCTCCAAGATGTTGCTGCGCCTTTTCTTTTGACCGAAGAAACCCGTAACATGTGCTTCATTATCACAAATCGGTGCCAGACTCTTTCGTCTCTAATAACAAGATGTTATCAAGAGTGCCATAGATTATCACGCACTGATGAAGAGGAAACCTACGGCTGCATTCAAAACTTCAATACCTAAACTACTTTCAGCTAAGTTGTTAAACACTGCAAAATCGGTAAACAATGGAACACGATACAAAAACCAACTACAGTGGCGTTCATCTCCCGATAAAAAGGCAAAAACCAATGGTTTTCTACTGAATATGTTGCTGGAAACCGGATAAAACATAAGAAGGGTGCCATGAATGCTCCGCATCTTCCAGTTAACAAAAGTACACTCCATCAACGTCAGTCAACCAAGTGGAGAGAAATGATGGTGGGGTTCCAGGTCGACCTAAAGTGAGATGTCTTTCCTTAAAGTAGAGGTGATAAATGTATACATCTTTTTTATGGATTATCTTCTTTAACTGGTTCCTTTTATAGAGATACTACTACTGGTGCAGAATATTCTTTCCTTCTCGCGTCATTGTGCCCTGTCACTTAAGCAGAATAGGCTGCGGAAACAGGTAGCCATTGTATACAGTAATGGAGTAGCCTAGCGACAATGTCGTCATCTCCATGTCCCTGAACAAGCTCGGTGTGGCTATTCTCTCTCTAATTTCAGATGCTTTTCAACTGTAGTTTATTGATAATGTTGGCTGGATAATGTTTAAGAAACATCAGTGTCGTTAATAACAACAATTCCTCTCTAAATATGAATGTAAAACTGTAGAAACTGATGAAGTAAAAGAAGTTGTCGAAAAGAATATTCTTTGTTCATTAATCAGTCTTTTATAATTCCAAAGAGAAGAAATATCACTGATTAGCAATTCAGGGATTCCCCTATTGCATGCCGTATGAATTTCTCTAATGGATTTCAGAATATGCTGTTACATGCTAATTTATAGCTCAAACTTCTTGAGATACGGCATCATGAAATATACTACAGAACTGTACAGTTATAATTTTATAAGTACATAATATTGGAGATAAAAGTATTCTAACATTTGTACAAACAATTTTAGGATTTTATTGTCATTGTTCCTTTGGAGTCTGCGTGGAGCATATGGCTCGAACAACACATCTCAACTTTGTTCTATTATCTGCTGTCCCATACAACTAAGTCCACCATCGCAAATAATCTCTCATCTCCTCCTCATCCTCCTCCTAACACTATCTCTTCCATGTCACCGTCGCACCAACGACCCACTCGTGGTTTCTCATTCGGATGCCACTCGAGCGATGACCTGCACTGTGCGCAGTGTCACTCGATGGTCTCCTCAACACGTGCCCAATCCATCTCCATTTTCTCCTACATAATTGTTGATTAATCGGCTTCTGGTTGGTTTGTTCCCAAAGTTTTTTCTAGTTGTTTCTTTCTGGCCTACCATCTGATATTTAGTGTGGAACCGGCGAAGACAGCTGTTGATAAAGTTCTGAAACTTGTTGTAAGTACCTTTCGTGACACGCAGTGCAACTTTCTGACCCGTATAGAAGAACTAACTGACTGAACTCACATTTGTATTGTACAAAATCCAAATGTTGTTCTTTATGCTAACTGAGTGTAGAAGATTTCCAAACTGATTTCAGATTGATGAAGGTGTAACTTGCCTTTCCGATTTTGGCTGGCTAGCTTTGATATCTTCATCCGTTCCAACTGCCTGCGGTTGAAACCATGATTCCTAGATAGGCGAAAGAAGTGACCTCTTTCAAATTTCTTCTATTGTTAGTGATTCGTGCTGTTTTTCTGCTATTGTTGCTGTTGGTTTGTCAGCTTCATCACCTTCGCCTTCTTTAAGTTCACCTGGTGTCCCATCATAGTTGCTGGCCTCTTCAGCCAGTTTTTTTTCATTCTACTTTGTAACCTAGAAGAATCTAAAAGACCAAACGATATTTTAGTGCCGTCGTGTTTAACTACTGCAATACTTTTCATCAAAGTAGTTGTATATTTCGACTTAACCTGCATGTCTGTCAGTAAGATGGTACATTGTTGGTAACAACCAATATGCAGTCTTGACTGTATATCACAGGAAAAAAACAGAGAAATGAGCTTGCAATAGTTGCTCATGACTACGAAGTAAGTTTTAACAACAGTTAGACAAGTCTAGATAGCTGTTTATTGCTGTCTGGAGATTTTATTTCAATATAATTGGTTACTTTTAGTAACTGTCACAAATGTCCTGACTGTACTACTTTCGTTCTATAGAACTTTTGGAATAGATTACCTATCCAGTCGTATTTAATGATTCAGTTTATTGAGAATTTCATAAATTTAGTACGAATTTATCTGAGGTAAAGACTTTTCCCAGCTCATCAACGTGGTTTGATCATGCTTCAAGTTCTTTGTTAAGCCTGGTGATGTTTCTTACAGAAAGACTGTTTTTGAGGTAAAGTTGTTGGAAATGGATGAGGCGAATGCGTGACTCCCTACCTTTTAGTTAAAGACCAAAGAACACCTGAACGCTTTGTGTTTCTGTGTCTGAATCCATAATATGCTGCATGAGATATGGGTAAGATTGGTAGAATTCAGACAACTTCAATTGGTGTAGTACGGTGTCCAACTAAATTTATTCAAGAGTATCTTTAAGTGTCTTATTTTCATTTGTTGGTGTTCAGGGATTATATTGACTTCAAGACTAGTCACGAACTGATTTCAGTTAAAGAAATATTGAAAGTCAAGGTGTACTGGACGTCTGTTTCCTTCTTGTTGGAGACTCTTAAGCAGGAAGTACCTACGACCCAAGCAGTCAGCGAAAACAAAGCGAGTTCACTTGCCTTTCTGCTGCTAGCATGGAATTCAATCGCATATGAATTCAATTTGCGATTTTTAGCACCACTGCCTAGCAGCATCATGGGTTAAATCCGGGGTGGAATCATTGGTTCATGAAGAGTTCCATACTAAAACAAAGCATCTGCTCAGTACTCTTTAGTTCTAATTGGTTATCTAACTAATCTCATTTCTAGATCAAACTTGAAACCAATCAAATCCCTAAGAGCTAACACTTGAAAGCCTTTTTTTGTCGTTCAAATACCAGCAAGTGAAACAAAACTGTACCCATGTATATTTGAAGACTAGATCATGTGCTACTAAGGAACTAGATATGATTTCTATGCGGAAAGATTTAAAAAGCTTTCTTCAAGCTTTATAACAAAGTCGTTGTGACAGATGAATAAGTTTTGATGTGGTTGTGTTCTCTGAGCTGGATAGTTAATTTGCGAAGCTTTCATCACCCTACTAGGCGACATCTTCAGCGCATACTTCAATTTGAAGTGAGCTTTGAGATTTCTCCACGAGTTTATTAATCATCTCTCCTGGTGACCTTGGACGTGATTGGTTGTTTTTGTGTGTTTTCACACCTTCTAGGTTACTTGTATTGTCACTCATTGTTTCTTTGACTTGAACTTTGACTCTTTGTATGTGAGGTTTCTTTCTTATCGGTTGATAAATTTTGTCTATCTCGATGTGTCTATTGATTGATGATTCACTGGAATGCCAAGCTTCTAAAAATTCTCTAGCATTCTTGTTGTTTCCTCTGTCTAATATTTGAACGTTGATTGTCCCAGTCGAATTGATGTCCGTGGTTGTCTGTATGTAGTGATATGAGGGAGTGGATATCATGTCTCTTGACAGCTAGCTTATGTTCGTGGATACGAAGACGAAGGGGACGTCCACTTTGGTCAATGTAGTGTTTTTCGCAGTTGTTACAATCTATTTTGTAGATGATGTTGGTTTTATCTTCTTTCGCTGTTGAGTCTTTTGATTGACATAGAATTGAGTGAAGTGACTTTGTTGGTTTGTGTACGACGTCAATTCCTAAAGGTTTGAAGAGTCTTGTAGTGATTTCTGAGATATCCTTTATATATGGTAGGGCGATTTTCTTTGTGCTTTCCTTGGGGGCTTTTGGTTTGATAGGTTGGCTTGGAAGTATATGTCTTTTGATGAAATTCCGTGGATATCCATTCTTTTGGAAGACGTCCATGAGATATCTTTCTTCAATTTTCCTTACGGTGGGAGTGCTGCAATGAGTCCTGGCCCTCTTGAATAGTGTTTGTATGCAATTCCTCTTGTGTGCTATTGGATTGTTGCTGTTGTTATTCAGAATTTGGTCTGTGTGAGTTGATTTTCTATAGACTTGAGTTTCTAATTCTCCTGTCGGTGTCCGCTTGACTAAGACGTCCAAAAATGGGATTTGGTTTTCTGATTCCTCTTCTCTTGTGAATTTGATGTCGTTGAAGACGTTGTTTATTAGGTTGTGAGCTTTATCTAACTCGTTTCTTTTGATAATTACGAATGTGTCGTCTACGTAACGTATCCAAATCTTGGGTTTGATCTTTGGTAGAATTATGTTCTCGAGCCTTTGCATCACTGCTTCTGCAATCAAACCTGATATTGGCGATCCCATAGGTGTTCCTTTGATTTGTTCATATATTTGGCCGTTGAATTGGAAGTACGTTGTTAGAAATAGGTTTATGCATTCCATCCAACTTGTGTGTTGCATTTTTGATTTTTGTGGAAGGTGTTCGTCGTTGCTAAGTAATTGCTCCATGGTTTCTTTTGCTAGTTTTTGTCCGATTGAGGTATACAATGCTGTGACGTCGAAGGATATCACTATCTCTTGTTCATCTATTTGTTAGTTGCTTTAGTTTTCTGTATAATTCTTTGGATAAATTGCATGTTGGAGTTCCTGGTAGTGATATAATTGGTCGTAACGGGATATTTGGCTTGTATATTTTGGGTCTGCCGTAGAATCGGGATAGGACTGGTCCACTGGATTTCATTCGCCATTGGTCTAGTAGGGTGATGAAAGCTTCGCAAATCAACTATCCAGCTCAGAGAACACAACCACATCAAAATTATCCACCTGAGCTACAAATCTTCTCTATCATTTCTAGATGAATAAGTCTTGTTGTGACACTTTCCTTCGCTGAGTTTTATCCATCCTTGTCTTTACAACTATACCTATAAATACACCATAGAACTCTGATAATGATCCATCTAAGAACCTACAACCCAATAAAGAAATAGAGATGGATTGAACATGCACTGGGACGACTGTTGAGCGACGTCTCACGCCAGATAGTCAGTCAAGTACGACTCGAGTGGAAAGCGACAAGTTTAGCATGTGTGGGTGTAATACGCAGGCGATAATGTAACGAGAAGATGAAGGCATATGAGCAATCGTATAGAAAGGCTAAAATCGACTGCAGAGATAAGATAAAATCAATGAATGCTTGTGACACCTTATGTTCCACTCGAAACCCAAAGAAATATTAGTAATTGTTATATCTGAATATACACAAGTTATTATGTTTTAAAAAAAGAACGCTCCTCTACTTCATTTATGCCACTAAGTACTTCAGTAATAATAATAATCATAATAATAAATTGTTTCTTATCTATTTATTCGCTTTCTGGATGACACTTCATTCATTAGACCTTATGACGTAATATGCGACTTCTCAGTCAAAATCACTCATCTTTATTAAGTATAAGTTTTTATCTTAGGAACACTCAACATTCTCAACAAGTTTACGTGCTACTGTTTATGACTGTCTTAATGAAGAACGCTAAATTATTAGAGAATGAAAAGGAACCGACGAAAGGCAAGGTATAGTGCCATTAGCAACCCTTTTCCCTAAACTGCAGTTCCATGGAGACAATATTAGTGAAATAATTTTTATTTATTTATTTTATTTATTTTTATTTTTGATTACAGCTTGATGCCACACCGTATTTTCAGTACAAGTATGGAATTTTCAGTATGGATATCGGCAGCCCAAATTTTACAGGCCGACCATGGATATTGGGTGTGCGTCGGCAGGGGATCGAACCCCGAACCATGTGCATGGTCGGTGAGAGTCCTAACCACTGTGCCACCGACGCACAGAGCTTAATGAATGCAGTAAAAGAGAAGCATTTAACGGAGTGACAATCCACTTCTAATTTTGCCTCTTTTTATGCGTATCTTCCAGTTCAACAGCTCTCATGAAGACAATTACATTGGATAGTACAATTAGGGGTGTTCATTGTTGTATTTCTAAAAATTACCCAGCTTGGTTAACCGAGGGAAAAAAAGCCTATTCCTGGTTCTATTTTAGCTCATCTTGTAGATGCTGAACATAAAGTCACTGCCATACTCTGAATAGTCCCGAGCTTGACTTGCGAGTTTATCTTTTACATATACTAGTGGGTAACAGAATAAAAGTCAAATTGGGGAACCAATGATACACCTTGGTTTGCAGTGATCCCCTCACTAATATCAGATCGTTATGTAACTTAAAGCCAATTAAATCACTGTAAGGAAACCAAGACAGCAGGTCAGGTGTGAGGACAAATACTCGCCGAAGACATTAGCTAGGGGTCGCGCTATGTCGTGAATTGGCAGAAGTTAGAATTCATGGGCCATTGGATCGGGTGTCAGTGCCTTGATGGTATACGAGCTCGCCTTGTAACCAGAAGGTACTGGGTTGGAATCCCGGTGGGTGCGTTCTGCTGAAGAGCCACAAACTAGGACGAAACAGCTGTCCAGTACTCCAAGGTTTTCCAATGGTTCTCTAACGAATGTCAGCTCATGATGAAAATCCTGTAACCAATCGAATCCCTACAAACCAGCACTTGAACATGAAAATTAATTTGACGCTTACTGGGATAAAGTTATCGGTAGTTCGAGTGAAAAGATATCTTGATTGGACACTAGTAACTAGTGTGGTGTGTCTAGTCGCCTGTTTGGTGCAAACTGAATTCTATCAGTCAGTCAGGTTTGCAATGTGGCCAATATCAAGCTAGGTGGCTCACTATCACGGTTCACCTTTGATTGCTGATATTAGACGGTTGAAGGCAATCAAAAGGAAGCCCAATCAGACCTAGGTTTCGTGCTAGTTGGCACTCACAAGTCAACAAGATGTATCTGCAAGCTTGAATATCTTAGTGGTAACGTCTCTGACTGACTGCAGCACTGGGGGAGGCAGGTTCGAATCTCAGAAAGGTGAATACGAGTTCCTTCAAGGTTGCAAATCCGCATTGTTAACTGGTGAGTGCAAACTAGCACGAAACCTAGGTCTGATTGGGCTTCCTGTCGACTGCCTCCAACCATCTAATATCATCGAGTGAAAAGATGCCATTCATGGAAGCAAAAAAATTACATGTGAGGACAAATGATCTTCAACCACACTTGCTGGTGGTTGCGCTATATATCGTACATTGGCATAGGTTAGAAGTCATCGGCTACTGTATTCTGTCCCATTGGCTAAAAAGCTAACGAGTTCGATTTTTCTTACTTGAAGGCCTTGGGTTGTCTGAATGGCAGTATCATAGGTATGTACTTCTGAAGTATCGCAAACAAGTGGAAAACAGCTATCCACTGATACATGGGTTTTCAGTGAATCTCACGCTCGGTGTTTCTAACAGGTCTTGAAGAGGATTTCCAATGA